>JAECUM010003985.1:0-137079 GCA_016617855.1 Megalonaias nervosa | reverse complement strand
TATATATATATATATATATATATATATATATATATATATATATATATATATATATATATATGTATATATATATATATGTATATATACACACACACACATATACACACATATACACTTCCCGTAATACCATATCTTTTTTGACTGCAGGTACTAAACCACCCACCCCTGTCCCCTAACTGTCTCTCCTATCTGATATAATCTTGTTTTCAAAGACCTTATTTTTCTGCTGCACCTTGAAAATGTTTGAAAAGTGCAGAACAATTTTTAATTTTTAAGCTTAAATTATGTTCTTTATTATCATATTTGTATATGAAACTAGTGACTGCTCCAGTGGCCTAAGTAGTTAGAGCATCTGCCTCAGATGCAGTGTGTCATGGGTTTGAACCCTGGCTGAGTTATACCAAATACTTATAAAAATGGTACTAGCAACTGCCTTGCTTGGCGCTCAGCATTAAGAGGTTAGTGTTAGGACTGGTCAGCCTGGTATCATGATATGTGACTGGGTGGGACATCATATGCAACATGTCTGTGGCATGATGCCCCAGTGGTAGACATCACTATAAAATGCCACAATGCAGACATCATAGAAGTATGTCTGAAAAATTATTAAAGCCATATTAAACACACACACACACACACACACTGTCCATAGAACAGCCACAGAACAGGAACTTGCACTCTAATAATAGTACTTATGTGTGTTCTGAGGGTGAACTGGTGCAAAAGTAAGGGCCTGCACTACATTTCCATGCAGATCATAACAAGTTAACCTTAGGTGGCAGCCAATCACATCTTTTCATTGTGCTATTAAATCTATACATATCTGTGTAGTAATTCCCCACAAAGTGTCTGAGAACTATTGATATGTTAGTAATTTCCTACAAAGTATTTGTGAACTTTTGATACAGGGCAAACAAGTTACAAACATCTTTAAAAATTTTTGAAAAATAATAGAGGAGCTATGTCAAAGATAACAGGACAAATGACTGGGCTCTTATCAGTCAGGACATTCAAAAGTTGGTAAAAACTTAATTGTATGACCAGTCAAAGGAGATTTCAAGGGTAATTACAGTGCATAAATGCATAAATTAAATCAAATTAGCACTCACTGACACAATCAATACAGAATATGTTCAGGACTTGATGAACTGATTGACTGGTCAAAGGAGAGTGGAACAATAATAATACAGATAGACAAAAACCAGAATTAGATTATCCTTATCAATATGGAATACCTTCTGTTCAAACCATGTTTAACTTTCTGAACCCATAATTACTTAGTGTGGACAATGGTCAAGTGACTCAGGTCAACAAGTGACCTTTCCAACCCAGACATAATAAATAAAATTAGCTGAGTAAACAAGATCAAACATTTGATATTAAATGGCACCACTCTGCTCTTTATTTCATGAAATCTCAAACATAGCCATCTTGAGTAACAAGATGTTATAATGATGTCATTAGACAAATTTGGGCTTTAGAAAAAAGAGAGATCAGAGAAATTCATCAACAAGCAGCAACATAAAATTCAACAAGTGGGAACAAAGTGGCTCTTGCAAATGGATCTATATCTGAACATTTACAAATAAAGCTTTGGATACCTCTATCAATTTAAACTCTATTTATGATAAATTTCATGATGAGATATTGAAATACATCAGTAGGAGAAAAAATATTGCCACAGTGGCAATACCTCTTTTATGGCCATGGTGGTGATATCACTTCTGGAACTACTTTCATTTTTCCATTAGGAAGCATCTCTGCCCTTATGTGTGTTATACAAATCCATACTTCCATATTTAGGCCTATTTCATTTTTGTCCAAGTTAATTTCTCTTTCCTTCTCATCTTCTCTTTTTCTCTCCGCACCTGGATCAATAGATTTTAAAATGTGTCAAGACAACTGACCTTCTTGTGTGTGTGTGTGTGTGTGTATATATATGTATATATATATATATATTCATATATATATATATATATATATATATATATATATATATATATATATATATATATATATATTCATATATATATATATATTCATGTTGAAACAAAAAAAAAAATGGTTGGCTTCAAGCATTAACTTTTGTATAATCAATTTTCCACATGAATTGTGCAATTTTTCAGGAACTTAACTTATATGACCTGTTGATATTAAATACTCTGTATGCACCCATACATTGTTGTATATCTGTTACACTCAAATACAAATAATACACATTTTTTTAAAAAGTATTGATTACATATATATGTAGTATGAAAATTGTTTAAGTAGTAAATTTAAATGCCATCAAAATCAGAATCATGTCTAAAAATGATGGAAGAAACAGGCATTAATTTGCATCAACTGCAAACCAAATTAAGTGACAATTTACATTTTGGAGCAGTATCTGTAACTGAAAACAGAATGCAAGCTTGCCAACACAAACTGACACCTCTACAAGCAGAAATAAATTTAAACCAAAACCGTTACAAGTAAACTCAGGATTATTAACATCTGTTTTTCAACAGCTACCCCTATCCCAGCAATAATGACTGTGTCCATCCATGCAAGAAATGCAACAAAAGTTAAAATATCTTCAATCTTGTATGAAAAAAGCTATTAAAAATTTTCAAAACGTTGCTGTGCTAAAAGTGTAGTAAAATTTTGGAACTTCTTTTTATCATTGTAGTAATGTGGCCATTAATTGCTCTGACAGTATGGAGACACAATCCCTGTAAATTGAAGGTTCTTGCCTACAAACCATAAAGAATAAGACAAAAAATCTGTTTTTGAGTAGCTATATGGAAATATTTCAGTTGTGAAGTAAAAACATTTTGTATTGTCAGTCATTGTGGAATATATAGGTGTGACGGATGGTCATTTTATGTGCAGTCTTGTGAACACAAGTGTCAAAGGGTTTTTATTCAAGGTAAACTTGGCTGATATGGATTCTGTTCACAGCTGTTCCCATGGTTGTGGTTTTGTGGGTTTAATGCCATTTTTCAACACATGATAGGTTATGCATGGTGGACAGTATATCTGGTAAAGGAAGAACCTGGGAGTGCTGACAGATGATTAACTGTTATCACCCATTAAGTCACCACTGATTGACAATTAAATACCTATGCACAGAGTACAAAATACCTTGGATTACAATGCTGTGTTTTAATTATGCCTGATTAGTTTCAGATTCCTATATATCAAAACAGACATTACCTTCATTCACTTAGTGAAAATCAGGTGTGTGGATAAACTTTCTCTTTTTGTATTTCCCTCATTCCCTGTCATAATTATTTTTATTAATTTAAAAAAGATAACAGAGTAATTAATAATACCACTGCAATTAGATATGAACAAAATTATATTTGATTGTGATTGTTTCTGATGTACATTAATATCTATTCTATGTTCATGCTGTGTTCAGCAAATTAGTTTCATTTAAAAGGTACATTAGTATACTGCATGAATTAAAATTTGGGGTCACAGCAGTAGTCTGAATGAGCAAAATAATCCAGATTTATGTTTAATATATATATATATATATATATATATATATATATATATATATATATATATATATTCTAGAGAGAGAGACACACACAGTGAATCTTCTTATCTAGTGACCCCTTTATAACCTGGACACTTCTGATGGGCCACATACTGTGGGCCCAATAATGCCATTTTAATTCAAACAAGACTTCAGTATTCTGGCCACTTCTGTAAGTCAGCCAAAATGTTCGATCACAGTTATGTTGGCTTATATAATGCTAATCTGACCTAAAGGGAACATGTTTATCTCTTACCGATGACAATCTATCCTTATATGCATCATTATAAATTTTCTATTCACAGACATTACTATTTTGAACATGATAATAAACCGATGTCAGTACAAACAAGTCACTGTGTGAAATCTTTTACTAATCCTTACATTTAAATAAAATACCTTTGACAGCTTATAACCTAATGCTTTTTATGTTCACAAGGTAAATAAGCAGGATTGTAAACCTGTACTTCCCTGTAAATTATTATAAACTGTATGCACATTCTAATTAGTAATGGTACTAACCCATTTCTGGGTGTGTCTAACAAACTTGTTTACCCAAGAAATTATGAAATTCATAAATTTCTCATTTACTATTCATGTTTATGCTATATCATACTATTCATGTACACTGCACATGCATATCCGTAAATTAGTATGTAGCTAGCATTTATAGCATTTATACCTGGTGTACAAATCCAATCCAACTGCAAACAACATAGACCCTAATCTGCTGTCAGATAATGCAGTAGCAGATCTGTTCTTTGTTGTATGCTCATTACTCCTAACAAACTGCATTTATTCAGATCTCCTGGTGCATTATCTATGCAGACTGCAGTTGCATCCGACTTTGAAGCGAGTACATATGGTAAACTATAGATGTCAATGTCTAAATTTATCCCACACATTTGTTACATCAACTCACTGATACCAAGCCCATTTATAATAAGAATTTACAGCAGTTAAATTAAATAGTATTTGACTTAAAAAGATCACAACTAGTTTGCCACCAAAATGCATCCTATTTGTCAACCACATCCCACTGTTCGGTCACACAAATTAAATATTTCAAAATTACTATAATTATTGCATTTGATACAATAATTTCATGAACTACAGTTAAAAAGTTCTTATTTTTCATTTCTTTTCTATATTTTAATGTGCAATTACTGTTATGCAGTACCACTACATGTATCAATTTGGTGTCTTCTATTTATTTTTTTCCCCCATCACACCTCTGGAAGCAAGAAAAGCATACAAATCACTCCATGATGACCTACATCAAAACATGTTTGTTTTAGCCATCTCATCTTCGCTGGTCAAGGTTCCAATCTGTTAACCCTATCTACACCTTGGTGAATTGAGCAGATATTTCTGTGCTTCGGGTCTGTGAATTTCATTGGATGTGGTGGGAAGCCACCACAACCTATCAAAATTGAGTTGTTCAATTTTGAACACTGTTCCTATATGATTGAAACAAGGGGAGCACACAATTTGAATGAACTGAAAAATAAGCAATTTTCCACAGTCTGTCCGTGTTTATACAAATACCTTTCACTCAAATACGCCTGTGATGGCTTCTCCCTGGTACGCAGTCATACTCTCAATGTTAAACTTACAAAGTATCCTCTTGAAGTCAATTGCCTCCACCATTTTCGGCTGATGTACAATGCACTGCTGTTACACGCTATTGGTTAGTTGGCATTGCATACTAAGGGAGGCAACTCATGAAATCACTAAAACATTTGCTTGACCTACTAAGGTGTAGATAGGGTTAACATATCGGAACCTTGGCTTGCGAAGATGTAGTCATCGGTGACAAGGTCTTTTTCAATTTCAAAACAAATTTTGAGGTTGCAAACAAAGGAGTAATTTTGCCAGCACTGAACATGTCTTCAGAGAAATGCCTATTATTTAATTTTTTATGTCAAAATGTATTCACCATGTATTTTGGCAAATTATATAAAGAAAGCAGACATAGCGTATACTGTCTGGAAATGCACACCCCTTTTATCAAATATATTGAAGTACTGGTGATACCAGCTTAAAGTGGTGAGAATGCAACTCACACACTATCTTGTCTACTGGATGCCAAACTGTCTTCAGCTCTATTCATAATCACTTTACAACACCTGCTCCCTCCTACCCCCAACTAGGCTCCCACTGAGACCTACAAGATAAGCTCCTAGGAGGAACTATTCATGGGTATCTATATCTCTGACAATGATTCATTGCCTTGGACTGGGTAACTGAGGCTTTTTTTCCATCTATTTTTGGCTTTGTATGATGTCTATTGATCTGTATGTCAAAATGTCTGATTGTGATATACATAAGTCCCAACTGCTTATTTTTGACAGTACATGAAATACATATAAGACTATTTCTGCATCATTAATTTGTGACAATGTTCATATTAGCAACATAAAACTTCAGTCATATAATGACTGGAAATTCATGCTATATCAATTAAGTAACTGGATTCCATTATTAAATGTGCATCATTACATGGTAAAATAGCAAAATATGTTGTTGGTTAGATGAATGGATTTTAGCGGCACTTTCAGCACCTGATGGCCATTGTCATGCCAAGGAAACGGGGGGGGGGGAGAGTGGGAGGGGGAGGGGGAGGAAGAGGGGGGGAATAAATCAATAACCTATAGGCCACTGGTCGAACCAGATACTGGAACCCATGACCTTGGATTATGAGTCCAACTTCTATCTACTGCCCTGCCCAGTACATTTTGATAAAGTGTTTAGGTTTATGATAATAGTATTTACCCCTGAATAATGTAAATCCAAATGCAATCTGCACAGACCCAGATCTAATGTTGCATAATGCACCAGCAGATTAGGGTCTATGCTATTTGCTGGGTATCACAAAAAGAATGAAACACAATGAACCTGATCTGCTGGTACATAATATGATTCTCCCTCTTTAAAATGTTGTTTATGGGAATTATAAAAGTCACATACATATAAGTGAAGGAACCTTATAATGAGGGACATCACAAAAAACTGTCTTAAAAGTAAATAAAAGCACTAAAACAGAGCATGTAATGGTATGAAATCACATCATCAGCAGTTGTCATTAGCCATGAACTAAACTTAAATGAAAATTTATTCATACAGCAATGATAAATTTAATGCAATCTGTGTTCATGTCTGCATTATAAAAAAGGCACCACAGTATAATAAGGGACTTTGTGTAGTGAGAGACCACTGTATCGAGTGGCTGATGCGAGTCTATGGTGTTCATACCTGGGTGCCTGTTAAATGCAGTTCAATAAGTTATTCTATAATTTACAATAAAAAATAACAGATGGACATGAATCAGATTTAACATTAAGAACAATCTTTATGTTTGAAAATCAAATTCACACTTTCTCATTTCCTTGTAAATATTCTGTACAATTTAGCATTCTAAATATCACATTAATGTGCTTTTGTTGTCTTGATGTCAGTCATCTCGTAAAATCTTACATACCGGTACCATAGTGTCTAGAAGCCTCATGGAAAATTGGTTTGTGTCAACCAAAAGAGCTTATTATTATTATTATTATTATTATTATTGCTACTGCTGCTATTATGATTATGATTATTGTCATTATTGTTATTGTTATTATTATTATTATTATTATTATTATTATACCTCTCAACAGACTTTACATTCAATGCAAAGTAATGGTACTTCTCATCTGATTTTGCAGTGATTTGCAAGGGAATAATAAGTACAGCTTCGTACAAGAATAACATGTGCATGCATAACAGGCATATCACACTGATCCATCTCTGTCTTATTTTTCCATGGAAAGATCTTTCAAATGAGTGTACATGGTAGATTATGATTAAGCACCCCATCAAAATATATCTGCAAGCCTATGAAATGCAGGAAACCACCAGTAATGGACAGCTCTAGATGGTGAGGAAAGATTCTGATCTGAGCTATTGGAGCTCTTTGAAAATAATGCTTGTCTGCAACAGTTTGGCTCTTACACTTACTTAGATACTGGCTGTTGTTGAGTATGCTGTCTTCCATTATCTTTTGCAAGGCATGAAATTCATTCAGAATTTAGCCATGTACTGCTGTTACTTTCCTTATCCTTCCCATGCTCCATAAACAAAATTTATGTCCATGCACAAGATGAAAATGTCTGCCAATGCTTGGTGCCCTCTGACATCCCACACAAATGCAAATCCTAACCCTGATGTTACATTGCATATTAAGCATCGATAAAGTTCTCAAATCATTTATAAATTGAAAATCCTAATCCAGTGTCACTTGTCATAAAGTTTTCCAAGTCAATATTAATCATACCTAGTTTCAATTCATATGCCATGTATTGGAGTATAAAAAAACCCTGTCCCACAGGTCCTGGAATGATGATGCTTAAACAGGAAAATGTAAATAAAATACTATGTAGACAACAGTAATAGCTTGCCATGCAAATCCCTATGCTTTTCACAAAACAAAATAAACCACCCCACCAAGATTAGTCACAAACATGAAGCAGCTTCCTCAATGGTTACATATATGAAGCCTGGTGATAAAATATTTAAAAATGTCATTATAATTTGTGTACAACTGACCCCCAATACCCCTAGGGACAGGTACCAATGACTCCCCTATTGCTGATGATCCCCACTGGGGCAACATAACTAGAAAGTTATGTGAATTTCCATTCATTGGTTTACAAAGACAAATTAGTACTAAAGAGATGGATAGATGCACTGACAGACTAAAAAAAGGGAATCACAATATCCCTATTGCTTTAAAAAAATGTATCGGGATAATAAGTCTGAATTTAAAAATCAGTTATTGACAAGAATTTATCCCTCATAAATAAAAACATACTACTTACTTTAATGAAGTGATGTCATTATACCACATTATATATCAGTATTGTGACTTACAGTCAAGGTTTACACAATCATATAAAATTGGCTGCAAGGGAGAAGGAGAGTTTATGGTAATATTCATCAAAACTGCAAGAAGTTGCCCAAGAAAGACTAAGGTAACAGACAAATCATATCATACACAAAAAAGCCTACCTAATACCACACTTGACATAGACCTCAAAAACAATGCTTGTCACAGACACCATTAACAAAGTAGACAAGACTGACACGAGACTAACTAATGTCTTTTATTTTAAAAGTCTGCATTCATGAAACTGCTATCCAAAATTATTTTACCACAGATATAAGGATTGAGCCACTGACAGAGACATCCTTGCTTAAGGACAAGTTTGTAAATCATATCCAAACAAAGACTGTATACATTTGTTTTTGCACATGTGATATCTTGGTAATGAGACATTTTGTGGTTATAAGAATTTCAGGCCTGAAAAAAGGGCTGATTTGGAGGCAAAGTAAGGCAATGGATGATTACTGGATCATGGGCAAATATCCAAACAGTTACAGTTTGCTATTTACAACTACTTGAAAATGTAAACATGTTCTAGGATCTATCCTTGGTTCTTCTAGAATTTTTTCGTTATTATACCTGATCCTTCAACAATGGACCGTTTTTCTTTTAATGTCAGTGACACAAATGAAATCAGTTCAGCATAAAATAGACATTTTAAACAATGAATAATTCAGGGAGTTCTGACACAATACTCTTTTTGGACCATATTCCAAACTTAAATTATTATTTTTAATTTAAAAAAAAAAAATCCAAATTCTGTAATCAAGCACAGCCCAGTATTCCTCAGTGCTAGTCCACGCTTCCAGGATACTGAGTTTCTGGCCCTGGAATCACAGCTTGCTCTTAATTCAACATTACTCCAACTTCTCTGCAAGAAGGATGGCCCTAACTAAAATTTTTCAAAATCCTACAAATATATCTGAGTATGAACAGACTAAAATATAAAAGATTCATGTAAACAGACAGAGTACAATCTGTGCTGCAAAAATGGTCAAGTCCACAAAAACGACTATATTTATGTAATCATGAAATAAAAGAACCATGTCAGTTGGCAGGTTTTCTGTTCAGCAGGCTTCTAAGTTGTGAAATGGAACTGTCATAAGAAATTAAATTGTTGATCACATTTAACCTTGCTGACCTCAGATAACATTTCTGATTTCACATCTCAGTGTCAACAATCAAGCACAAGAAAGAAACATCTTATTTGTCTTATTTGAACCCTTTACTAATAAATGACCCCACAAATCATAAAAATGGGTCATAATCTCCTCTAAAACCAACCACGATTTTGATATCCACCACCTTAAATTCAAACTTATCGTAAGAAAATTATATAATAGAATTAAATCTGAATCCGGTGCTAAAATATATTTATGACACATGTATAAACTGTGAATGACATGGTATGCGTGCATGGTTAAATATGGTATTCTGATAGCAAATCATGAAGCATAATAAAAATCAGTGTGTATCACTTTCATGACAAGGTAAACAATCTTGCCTTAAGGGCAAAAGAGGGACTGATAAAGGACAAAGTGATTTCTTTTTTATTTTGATGTACTTTTTGCATTACACTTGATTCATCTAAATTTGTTCAATGCTCAAAATATTGGATATATATAAAAGAAGAAAAACCTGCATGAATGTAGCACAATTTCCTATTTCTTTTGTAATTACTGAAACATGTTTACTGTGTTAAAAAAAACTGACATATATTTTCAGTTTCTACTTTACATTGCAAGATTTTCAAGATGACTGCCGTGTTGGTCATTTTGCACATCAAATTGTCTCCATTTTCATTTAGGACTGACTAGACATAAAAAGTCTTTTTAGTGAAAACCCAGGCTTATATGACCATCTATACTGATGGAATAGCAATAACAAGATTTTGAAAATGGCCACTAATGTGAAAATATTGGATGCTGAGTTTCATCATTTTCCTCTAGGACCTACAAGACCATTCATGAATGTGTCTGCAAAGTTTCAAAGCAATCCTTCAAGTAGTTAAGGAGGAATAATGATAATTTGTGCAAATAGATAGTGGGATATTGGATGATGGACAACAGACCATTCTATAATCGCTTCTGGTGTATGACCAGAAAAGTTTTTAAAAAATGTGCCTGTCTTTCCTGTATATTTATTTTAGAGGTCTTTAGGATCCAGAAATAGGGCTGAATCACAATACAAATGATCTCTACTCACAATGCAATATAATAAAAATCATGAATTATTACTCTAGCACATTTTATTCCCAATTGATTAAGCATTTTCTCCAAATGATGGGCCTAAGACTTATTCACAAACACCCAAGAAAAATCATAGCTGTTTGTCTGCCTATCTGTCTGCGACTCTGTTTCCATTCCAAAGTGTGCCCATCATCTCTCTCCTGAAGCCCTTATTGTTGCAAATACCTAATTGATGTGCTCAAATAATCAGTTATCAGCAGGGGCAAATGTTCAAAGATCATCTGACAGAATTGTGAAAGAAGATATTAACTGACATTTTGTCTTCTATAGAGGCCCATTTATCATTGGCCATTAGTGAAAGTCTGGAGATCAAAGATCGAGACTGTCAAATTTTAATTTCTTCAGAATCCTACAGGCAGAATCTACAGCACTCTAGTAAGTCATTTCATAATAAAGAGAAGAAAAAGATGGAATATTAATACTACTTGCATTGAACTGATCTGACTCTTGACGATAAGGAGAAAATTCAAAATAAAATTAATGATATGGGTTTGATAAAAGCAAAGGAGTTGAGAAAAACAAATTATATCCTTGAAAAATGAAACTTTTAGCCAGATTATGCTTGGATTAACAGAGAATTCATATGGAGATAAAGATGACAAGATTGCATGAAAGATGTCTGTTAAATCTTAAAATAATTAGACTCATGAGAGACATTTTAGAAATTGATGTTAACTTCAATTTTCTACTGCTTCCAAAATCTAATGCTTAAAAAAGGTGAGTGCTTTTAAGCAAAGTGTAACTTGATAACAGTAATGATGACCTCTGCCCAATTAGTCATGACCATGAGAAATGCATATGTTGGATATTATTACATGAAGTCAAAGTACAGCAGATAGAGATGGGTTCTTAGCTAATATGGTTATATATCTGATGACACACAATATTACCATGAAAAAAAAGTACATGTAGCTGTAGCAAAAGTGACCCCATAAAATACAAGATTACATTAAGGTAAAATATTCTGAGGGAGTCCTTGCAGATTTAATAAGAAAATTTTGTACAAGCATGGCACAACAAATTACATAAAAGAAAGGACTGATACTAGGAATTCAAGAAAAGACTATTCTTTATTAACTGTCGAGCACTGAAACCATGTATGATATTTTAAGTAGTAATAATATTTTCAAATTAGCCATGTGGCTGGCATATTGATTAGAAGATCAGAACCATTTTTATTTAGGACCAACTAGTCATCCTAAGAAGTCTGCTAGTGAAAACCCCATGCTGAAATGACTTTCTTCTATTCAATAGGAGTAACAAGATTTTCAAGATGGCTGGCACAGCAGACATATTGGATAATATATCAGCACCATTCTCATTAGGCTCAACCAGACAGCACACAAAGTCTTTTAGTCAAAACCCCATGATGACCCAACCATCCATTCAGGAGAAACAGTAGCACAATTTTCAAGCTGGTGGCAATACTGGATGTCAAAATGATACCATTTTCATTTAGGACCAACTAGGCATCATGAGAAGTCTTCTGTTAAAATCTAATGGTGATTTGACTTTCCATTCAGGAACAGAAGTGATAACAAGATATTCAAAATGGCTGATGTGGCACCTATACTGGATATCAGATCAGCACCATTTTCATACAGGATCAACTAAACATCACATGAAAGTGTTACCCCATGTTAGTATGTCTTTCCATTCAGGACAATAACAATAACAACCTTTACAAGATGGCCACTTTGATGGTCATATTAGATGTCTGAGCAGCAATATTATAATTAGGTGACCAAAACAGCTGTAGACAATTTACCTATTCACCCAACTAACACCACCATTTGTTCTCCTTTTCATTTTCTTTAACATATTTATGTTTTTACAAGGGATGCATGGGCGAAGACCACTATTTGATTCTAACTATACATTTTCTCACCTTACTGTGAAATTTTACTCATCTGGAAGATTTTGGGCAAATTTCATTAACCTGTGTAAATTGTATTATTGATTTCCAGACATGCATAATTTCCTTTGATAGTTGATACAGACTTGGATTTGGCAAGCAAGTTCTTTTTATCTTTGCATATACTCGTCAAACTTTAAATTAAGTTCTGCTTAAACTGATATTTACGGGCGAGTACCTTGCTTGTTCTCTAGTTGCCAAAGCCAAATATCTTCAATGTCTATTTCTGCTTCTAAAATCTCCATTAATTGTACTTGAGGAATCCATAACCCTTCAGGTACACTGCCAAAATTTTGCATTACATAAGATAAGTGAGCATTAAACATGTCAAGTCTTTAAAAGAAAATTCCAAAGGCATTTGCTATAATGATAACAATGTCACTAAAATTGAATGGTTCAAAGAAACTACAAACATGTTGGATAACAGTAATATTTTGAATTTAATAACCATATACTGGAACAAAACTTAACATTTTTTTTCATTTTTTCTTTATGTCCAAGTCCAGCAACAACAGTTAAAACAAAGCTCTATGCATTCAGACTGCTGACTCAGCATATTTCTTTCCACTAAGTATTTTTTTCTAATTGGTGACAAAAATTTTTTCTCTGCCATTTTTCTTGTATAAGAATGACTGGAAACTAGGCAACAATGTCTTAACTCCAATAATACTTATTCTTCATTTTTCAGTTGACTAGACATTATTTACGAAGAAAATTAATGCAGCAGGTACTCACCATGTGTCTTCCCTTACAACTTTAATCCAACTGTAAATGACACACAACCTGATCTGTGGTTGAATAATTCAGCAGCAGATCAGGGTCTGCTTTGTTCTACTGATAACTTCTAACAAATTTCATCGACTCAGATCTCCCGGCGTTTTTTGAAAAAGTAAATCTGGGCCTTTGCAGTTAGCACTTTGACTCGACTTACAAATGATTAGGATAATTCAACAGGAACATGTCAGTTTATTTAGAATGCAATTATACCAATGTGTACAAATATTCATGAAATAGAGAAAAAAGGCTTAAAACATATTTGGCTAAGTTTATTTATAATGTTTCCTAATTGTAAGTAGTCAATTTGTAAATCTTTTATGTTTTAAATTTTCAGATCTGTCTGGTAGATTGATGTGGCTTACTGACATCCTATACTAATTATGCATTTTGCTATTCAGGTTATAACAGCTAAATTATATTAGTGAAAACCTTCTGCTTGTCTGAATCAAGTGGTAAAACCAACTGGCCAAAGGTCATGTTCACATTTTGACCACAACACTGTCCAGTTGGCCAGATGCCATTTTTGTACTTAATCTCCCTTATAATATAAAGCACTTGCCATGCTGGCTTTTAATCAAGCTTCTGGGACTCCTATTAGAAACTGCAGAGGACATCCCAAAACAATGCCACATAATTCATTTATGAGCTCCCAGAAATTAAAGATACTAATCAATAATGAAAGTAACCTGTCTGTTTCTATATATTATCCATGCATTTTCAATCTCCTGGTTAACAAAAAGACAAAAACAGTCTTCAGTGAATCAAAACTGACATCTGAATGGTTAAGTGTGCAGACTTCCAGCAATTAAGAGATATTTTCAATTAAATGGTGACAGTTTGACTGAAACATGCTACTGCTATATACTGCTGTTATATATATATATATATATATATATATATATATATATATATATATATATATATAAAATTTACATGTATTATCGACTCAATCATAAAAATTTACTTTTCCTTTAAGTAGAACCCAGACCTAACTGACATAACTGATATGATGTGCATATCATGAAAATTAGAAAAGCATGTGTCTCTCACTATAAGCAAACACCATGCCCTTGTTTACAAACAAATGAATTCATGAGTAAGAAATCCACCTTAAAGACATGAACTTTCAGACATTTAGTTTATTTACTTCACAAGCAAATAATTCTAAAATAAACAAAGGTCCTCAGATAATAAAAGAAAGTTTATCACCAAGGGTACCCTTTCCAATGCCACTGATCATCTTTTGCCAAACCTTTTACAACCAAGATCTGACCATCAAGATAACAAGATAAATCACTGGTCATAGCTGTCCCAAAATAGCAAGATCCTGTGACCTGATATGAAAATAACATTCAAAATGGAAATCAAGTGCAATAGTAACAAATAGCTTATACAAATGCTCTGTTCACATGTCTGTATAATTAGGGACATCCAATTTGATTAAAATTGATAGCTACTTGTAATCAGTTCATCTGACAGGTACCAATAATAGTTCATGTTCTGGTGACCTTTGAAATTCACGGTCCACTTGTTTTTAATAACCTATCATATAAGGTATTGCATTTGGTTGGTAGAGTGAACTATTAATAGAAATGTTATGTTCAGAATCACAGTTTTTTTTTCTCATTTATAAATGTGAAAGCTGCATTTTGATCAGTAAATCAAATGGTCAACAAAATGCAACATCATGCTGGCGCCAGTCAGATCTCCATTGTCTCTCACAGTGTTGGTTGGTCAGTCAACATGTCAGTTTCCTGCACTCACTCTCTCTCCACTCTGGTGGCCTAGTGGTTAGAGCGTCTGCCTTGGATGCGGGAGGTTATGGGTTCGATCCCCGGCCGAGTCATACCAAAGACTTACAAAAATGGTACTAACAGCTGCCTCACTTGGCGCTCAGCATTAAGAGGTTAGTGTTAGGACTGATCTGCCTGGTGTCAGGATAATGTGACTGGGTGGGACATGATGCTACATGTCTGCGGCATGATGCCCCAGTGCTAGACATCTCTATAAACTGCCACACTGCAGACATCGTAGCGATATGACTGAAAAAGTTAAAGCTATGTTAAAAATCCAAATCACACACACACGCACAAACACTCTCTCTCTCGCTCTCCCCCTGCCTCTGTACGTATTTATGATGGTAAAATTGACAGACCACGAGAGAAACAGGCAGATAGACAATAAAAACAATCTTATGGTCAACACCCCTCCAATCTCTCTATCTCTTTCTTTTTCTTGGCTGGTAAGACAGATTGTCAGTTATATATCAGAACATTTCTCTCAGTCGATTCATCTCTTTATCTCTCAGGACCTTTGTTGTAAGCTATAGGCAAAATGCATAAAAAAAATGAGTATGGCAAAATTTTAGCATGCAAGCAATGATGCTTTTGGATCTATGATGGAAAATCTGATACACAAACTGACCAACAGAAATAGAACGAGAGAGATGGATGATAAAAACAATCTTATTGTCAGTAGCAACAGGAAGTAAAGCATAATAGTAACTTTGATGAACATTTTAAAAAAATTAAATTTCTGATTTACCTCATGCTGGTTTATCATTTCACTTGTTTCAACATATTCTCTGGTGATTTAATGACTGCATGATCACTTTTGACAAGCCATGCAATATGTGTAGAATTTACGATCTTCATTTAAAACAAGTGAGAGGTGGGGGTTTCGGGAGACTTACCATAAGAATATTTTTATTTATTATCAATCAGTTGGCTGAACAGTCCACTACCTAACCAAACGAGAGAGAGAGAGCAGCCATAACATTTTAAGATTTAAAACTTATCTGTTTTTAGGACCTTTAATATAGATTTTTTACAAATTAAAAAGAACAATCCCTGTACCGAAACAATGCATTAAACAGATTACAGTCTCTGTGTGTGTGGCTTCGAAATAATAAATTTAAAGAACAGTCAGATAGGCTGTTGCAACTTTGTATCATTGGTATTGTTAACACTGTAGATAAATCCCACAAAATGTATATGTATCATTACCACAACCCAGATTCATGCAGGTTACTTGAAGTTCAAGAGTTTCATCTAGCAAATTGTTCTTCTCTCTCTCCCTTATTCCACACACACACACACACACACACATACATACATATATATATATATATATATATATATATATATATATATATATCCTGAACTATAGCACTGTCCAACACCAAGCTGATATTTTCAAGACATTTCTAATGGATGCTCTGACATTTTTACATGGCATAAAAGATTTATGAGGATCAGCAATTTGTTTGTTTTCTGCTCAGCTGTAATGCTATTAAGATTTTTAATACACAATAGGAAGCAATTGTGTATCTACTATACACATTACACTACTAGGAAACAGATGTTGATGCTGTTAAAAACACAAAATGATCCAACAATTGGCCTGTGACTTGGAAGGGCTAATATGGTTTAGTCTCTCATGTGAAACCACTCAAGGAACTGTAATAAACTGATGGAATGTACACATTCACTTAAACTCAACTGTTTTGATTTGAATTTCATAGAATATCAACAAAGCATTTTTATGAATAATAAAGGTGTAGAAAAATTAAGGTGTAATGATTTCTCTCTTTCTTTTAAGAGTTAAGCGTTGTTTTTTCTGAGTTTGTTGTGGTATAAACTGTCAGTTGCCGAATCACACAGCAAATAACGCCCTTTGGGCATTATGTAAGCTGTGTCAGTTGGCAACTGACAGATTATACCACGATAAACTCAGAAAAAAGCGTTAAACTCTTATAATTGCAATTATTTATAATTTTATTGTTATTTTGAAATTTCTACCAATGGTAGGTGATCAAAAGTATTGAACATTCCACAGCATGGTCTTAATCTTTTATCAAAATTGGCATAAGTGATCTGAGTAGAAGTTCGATAGTCAAAGCAAAGGATGTATTGTTTTGCTTGACATATGAATGACTCTTGGATTTGATGCTATCATGAGTTCATTGTGACTTGTGAATTGTTATTGTCCAGACACGTAACTAATTTTCGCATCTTTAAATATATTTAATGTTGATTACAGTTTAGGTTACCAACAGCGGCTACTTACAAATGAAATCAAGAATATTGGTAAATGATTATAGTGATGGGGGTCCAGTAGTCAAACAGAGCAAGACATCGACATTAACAGTTACGATGGAGAGTGTAGCTGATCTCCCACCCACCCCACATCATAACTATCAAAGTCGGCGTCTTACATTGTAGGACTGTGAATTCAATTTTTACAATGTTAGTCTTTGAAACCCCCCCCATACCTATATCCATTTACCTATAGTTTTAAATTCATTTATAACAAGCTGCAGTGAAAGTGCTGTAGCCCCAACTTTCTCAGCAGATTTTGAGTTTCCAGCTTTTCTTTTTCAAATTTAGTCAAATAAAGAATTATTTATATTCGGAAAAACAGCAAAAAGGTGTTATTTGACTCTGTCAAATCAATTTATTCAGTTTTCTAAATAACATATAAACCCACCATTTTTATTTTGTTTTAAAGGCGTGCAGTGTGTAAGCCTTCCAGTTCAGCGTTTACATTAGTTAATTTGCACGTGACTCTATTTATAGAAGCTAGTATAAAGTAGTTCTTTGTACAGTTCATACAGAAAAAAAACAAAATTTGGTCTGATCACATGATTATGTTCTGACCAATGGAAATCTTCCCTTCATTTATCAACTGATGCAACTGCAATTATAGTCTGTATTAAGTGAAGACAGTATTATCTAGTTCACAATGATGCATTAAATGAAAGACAAACAACGGACTGATACAACTCTTAATTATGCCACACATCAAGATCTACACCCAAAGCAACTAAGAACTTGAATTTTACTCTACTGTATTTCTACCAAAGAAGAATTGTCAATTATCACATCAATGTTAAATAGTAAACATATCCAAACAGATTAACAGACTGGTATCATTCTGTATTTACCAGTAAATGTTGAAAGATGCACACATATTATCCATGAGTTCAATGCACTTCTCTGTTTAGTTTGTGAGGCACAAAGAACTAGGTGTGAAGCTGCTTTCTTGCCAATTTGTACCAATTCAATATTGCAATTTGTATCACAATGAAATCTGACATTCAACAGAAAACAACAAACTTAATGATTCACACAAAACAGACTCAAACATGATACACTTTGCATGCTCAAACATAATACACTCCAATATAGGTGCAGAAACTGTCACCCCCAAAAGTGACTTGACACACATTTTTGTTGGACCAATAACAGACTGTTCCACATATTAAGCGGCTGGCAATTATCTCAAGTCAAAGTGAAAGTATTTGTGCAACTGCATAACTCTCACCTCCCACCCCCACCCAACCCCATGAATGGCATGACAGTGTTCTACAGAACTCTTGTATTAGGTCAAGATCATAACAATTTTTAAGAATTGCAAACTGCAGCTAAATCACAAATTCAGATATAACAGATTCCATCTGTCCTTTTTGTAAACTGTGAGGGCAACAAAGTCACATATGGGAACTGGTGGAAAATAACATTTATATGAGCACATAAGGAAACTGGAAGAAGCCTACAAATCCACTCAAAACTGTAGTTCTCCTAGGAAAGCATCTTTGCTAACCAAGGTTCCAACATGATAACCCTATCTACACCTTGGTGGATCGAGCAGGTATTTCTGTGCTTCGGGTCTGTGAATTTCAATGGATGCAGCGGCAAGCCACCGCATCCAATCAAAATTAAGTTGTTCAAATTTGAACACTGTTCCTACATGATCAGGACAAGGGGAGCACACAACCTGAATGGACTGTTAAATAAATAAGCAATTTTCCAGTGTCTGTCCGTGTTTGCACACATACCTTTCATTCAAATACGCCTGTAATGGCTTCCCTCTGGTACATAGTCATACTTTCGATAGTAAACTTTCAAAGTATCCATTTTAGGTCAACTACTCCATTTTTTGGCTGATGTACAAATGCACCATGCTATTGGTTAGTTGGTATTACATACTAAGGGAGACAACTCATGAAATCCAATAGATGTTGTTTGGACAATGCACCAATATATCTGTTCGATCTGCCAAGGTGTAGATAGGATTCTCTTATCAGAACCTTGTCTAGTGAAGATGCTAGGAAAGAGATTGTTAAAGATGACTCATGAAATACTGATAACATAACACAATTTACCTTATTCGGCGTAACATCCCAACTGCGTCTGTTCCAATCAGGAGTGGATGGATTGATACTGTCTTGAGATTTTTCTGGGGTCCCAAGATGGTCGGAGTTATTTGGTGGCTGTGTAAGAAGTTTCAGACGATTCCCTGGGGCAATGCCCTGTTTGCCCCGAAAGGTGCAGAGCCACCATCCCTCCAGGCCACCTGTGTTCAACTCTATCACTGTGACAACATCACCACGTTTGAATGCAAGCTCATCTGGTGTCTCAGCGATGTTATCATAAACAGCCTTGGCCAGCAACATCTGTAAATTTAATGAAAAGAATTAAGCATAGGGTCATACACCATGCACATAAACACGTGATTTAATATAAAGAAAGATCCATATGAGCAATGCATCAAATGAGGGACCTAACTGAAACTATGAGGTTAGGATAGAAATTTGACTTTAGTGAGTGAGCCATGATCTCCCCTATTTAAAAAAAATCACCCTGATTATCCCAAAACTAAATATTGAATAACTTCCTCACTGAAACCAGCATGTTTTAAAGAATCATTTCCTTATAGACAGCTGATGTAACATCATCCAAAAATCTCTTCCTGAATAATTTGTCTTAACAGCTCTATTTCTACTTCCAACAATTTCAACTTATCTCCTAGAATACCTAGCTTTTCAGCAACTTTTTGTAAATGCAGTAAATAAAAAGTACCATGTTTATATGACTTCCATGAACTGCAGGCGCTATGTATATTACCTGTGTACAAGTCCGTCAGCTACAAACAGCACTGACCAAGATTTAATGTTAATTAATGTCTGTACAAATTATACACAAAACTACATACTAGTTAGGTTCATGGAAAGAACACACCTACTGATTTCAAGCAAACCCCATAAACCCTAAAATTCCTAAGCATCATGTAATGGCAAATCTAGTTCTATGTTGTTTGTAGTTACATACATGTTATACACTGTAATTTAAGTAATCACCAGATTCACTGCCCTCCATCATAAAACATGAGTTATATTCTGAGTAATAAATGTTACTCCAGACTTGGTAATCTTACTCAAAATCTGTAAATACATATCTTAGATTAATCTGAATATTTTCAATTAAGATCCTGAGCCAAATAAAGTTTTATGACAGAGGGGCCAGATTACTGACCCACACAAACAAACACAAAAGCTGTCAGCAACTGCCATGACAAACTTGACCTGTCCAAAGCCTTTGATGCCAGCTTGTGACCACTAAGAAAAGTACAGAACTGCAAAATATCACCTCAATGTCACAGTATCAGTAATCTAAACTGTAAAAGATGTCTAAAATTCTCCACTCCTTATTTTACTCAAAATAAGGTTTCTGAGTATATATCGCAGAAAATCCTTTTATCTTATTATTAACTGAAAATCCTCTTTTGTCTCCTCCATAACATGACAATGATAACATATCTCTCCTGACATAATGACCATTTTCCACAAGCCCTTTGTCTGATGATAATAACGCACTAACGTTGATGTTCCATTCCATACACAGCCTCTCTAACAAACATCAGTCTACAATCAGACTTGTTTACAATTGGACAATTCTGCTTGAATTGGCTTGAATCATGACTCAAAAACTAACCCAATTTCTCATGTCATCTGTCAACCCAAATGCTGGAATAGGGAACTCAATGATATTTAAAGCCAATTACTGTGTTGAACTTCAAGTCCTTTGGCTGGTGGTAACTGCTGAAAAGTGTTCTTTTTTAATACTAGTGGTAAGTAGTCCACACTATCTGGTGTGTTGTGTCATAATGGCTTCTCCATCAAAATCATAATAGTGCTCATAGGTAATTTCCACACATTCAGTGACACTTTGTCACAAATGACGTGACTAGTTGTATTGAGGTGTATACAGTGTTGACTACTGACGTAAAGGTTTAGAGCACACTGTTTTGTATGAAATACAAGTTCATTTCCTTATGTGGACATTGATGATTCATGCACTGGCTAAATTTACCCAACAAATTTACCTGTAATAAAACCTTCCTATACCTGTCTAGCTAGCTGTTTACATGGTGTTTATTATCCTTCCATATACATATGCTATGTCATCAATATAGATGCCAATGACAGTTTAAAAGGTTTTCTACTTATGGCTATTGGCATGCAAATGGTATCATTCATTTATGGAATTCAAAATCTGTCAAAAAATTGTCTAATTAAAAAAAGGCATTGACATAACATATTAAAAATAAGAGCATAATGATGTAGGAAGAAAAATAATTCCACAAGAAAAAGAAAGGCTGTAAGGTTCAAAGTGGCTAAGGATACTTTTATTACAATTTTGTCAACAAAAAAAATCAGCATGTATATCTGTGTGCATTTTTACTAAAAAGATGAAATATCAATGACAACCACTGAACTTCCAAAACTGTGTACTTCAAGCTGACCAAACTAAACCTAAAATTCTTTGATTAGATTCTGAACTAATATGTGAACGTAAATGTATATGATGGATAAACATTTACTACATATTACATGCATTAAACTCAGATCCAATTGCAAACAACATAGACCCTGATCTGCCATCACATGATGTGCTGGCAGATCAGGTCTATCTTGTTTGTTCTACTGATTTGACCCAACAAACTGAAATGACCCAGATCAGCTGGCACATGATGTGCTACCAGATCAAAGTGTATCTTATTTGTTCTACTGATCTGTCCTAACAAACTGCAAAGACCCAGATCAGCTGGCACATTATGCAATGACATATCAGAGTCTATACTGTTTTGCTTTTCTTCTACATTTTGTCAAAACAAACTGCACAGAATATTATCTACACATGCATTATGCAACCATTTTGATTCACCTGCAGATATTATCGTGGCATCTGAGAAGCTCTGAAAATAAGATATTAACTATAACTGTCTAGTTCTACCTTCTTCCCACATGCAAAGTTAATTGTGAACCATACCTATAATGCCCATACAAAACCTGAAGAATGCATTAGAACTAACAACCATCAGTGTTAGTGATTCCCCCATACAAAACTTCATCAATGCCCAAGCCTTATCAATGACTGGGATAGTGATAACTTAAGTGATACCACTACACCCCATTTATGCTGTAGAAGATAGGTCAATATTCTATTCTGCACTCTCAAGAAGGACTTTGTAATATGATACCAGTGCATCATTTAAAGGCAGATCTGGATTTATGATGCATGAAATACTTTAATTGATACTTAAATAGACCTTGCAAACTGTTTAGGCATTAAAGAGCTACATAAACCAAAGACTGCAGATGAGGAACATGTATAATAACCTCAATTTAAAAAAAAGATTCATCATGGCATATTACATGCCAATAAATAAGTGAATTAATTATGATGGTTTCAAATAATACATTTTTCAGTGCAGTCATTTTATAGCAGTATATCTTAAAAGACAACCAAACTGAGGAATACCAATCATTACAAATTCAACATAAGCTGCCAATCACTGCATATTCAAAATATCAATGGGCTCACCAACCTCAAACCCAGCTAGGAGTAAAATGATTGCATAATATTTCTGGAAGTGCTGCCCACTGTCTATCAAGCAGTTTGTTTCACTAATGGTCAGACACCTGACCGTTGTCACTGTATATAACATGTACAAATATGCAACTTCAGGTCATAACTATGCTAACTTCCATCTAAATTTGAACTGAAATTTTCATTATTGCAGGAAAATGGTATATATATGAAAAAATGTTAACCAAAACCTTACACAAATGTTCTACTGATCACAAATGCATTGGCTCAGCTTCAAAATAATGCATCTCAAGGATGAACAAAATCAAGAGTTTATATATATATATATATATATATATATATATATATATATATATATATATATATATATATATATACATACATACATACATACATACATACACAAACACAACTTTGTTCATGCATGCACAACAGAAAAACAAAATTTTCTATGACTGTAATCTTGACCCAAGGTCACAAGTGAGAGAGTCAGCATCTCACAGAATAACTGTATTAGCTTCATAATGATTCTGTCCATATATGATTTAAAATCTATCGAGAGTTTAAGAAACTTAAACCAAAAACTTCTGCCTCAGATGCAGGAGATCATGGGTTTGCACACCAGCTGAGTTTTACCAAAGACTTATAAAAATGGTCTTAGCAGCTGCCTCGCTAAGTGCTCAGCATTTAGAGGTTAGTGTTAGGGCTGGTCAGCCTGGTGTCAGGATGATGTGACTAGGTGGGACATGGTGCTACATGTCTGTGGCACGATGCTCCAGTACTAGACATCGCTACAAACTGCCACACTGCAGACACTGTAGCGATATGACTGGAAAATTGTTAAAGCTACGTTAAAAATCCAGATCACACACATACACACACCAAAACTTCACAGACTGTTACTGTCTCTGCCAAAAGGTGACTGCTATGCTTTGCTTTCCCACAAAGGTGAGCTCTGCAATATTGCTATATTAATGAGTAGACATGGTTATCTTTGCTTTGGCAATTTGTTCATTAACCTGGCAATATTTTTGTCGTAAATCTTTGAACTGATCAGCATTTATTTACAGTTTCTCAAATAACATGACCTGGGGGCCAGCCTAATGAATTTATCAAAAGATAGGGATTTGGCTTATTGTCCCACAAAAATATCTGTAATAAATAATTACCAAAATTTTGTTCAGACTGGGATAGGCTTTACTAAGGCATTATTGGCTTTATCATAATGAGGAAATGGGAGCTATGTACCTTTCAAAAGGACACACAGAGGCACCTGACGTGTGTCGGTCTGGCTGTTATGAAAGTTTCTAATGTTGGATTACAAGTCCAACCAGAAGTGGATGCACAGTCTGTCAGACACTGTCTCAAACTAGGTGAGAACATTTCACTGATATCTGTTCCAAAATTGGACACTAATGATACATGAATCTTGGGTGTTTATTATTTTGGCCTACTATCCTAGAGTCCCAAAAAACGACTAAGGCAAAAATCATAAACTTGCAAACCAATTATTAATTCCAACATTTACAAAATTCAGTGGGCCCTAAGTGGCCGAGTGGTATAAAGCACTCACTGTTACGGATCACTGCCATCTCACCTCTGTGCATGGGTTCGAGTCTTTGATACGGCCAATGTTGGTATGTGAAAAAGCTTGCCAGTAGCTTCCTGTGGGTTGGTGGTTCTTTCCGGGATTTTCCTGGGTTCTTCCTCCACCATTTA
This sequence comes from Megalonaias nervosa, assembly GCA_016617855.1. Classification (NCBI taxonomy): domain Eukaryota; kingdom Metazoa; phylum Mollusca; class Bivalvia; order Unionida; family Unionidae; genus Megalonaias; species Megalonaias nervosa. Next base: position 112,295 of record JAECUM010003985.1, on the reverse strand, counting down.
TACTGGCCACCATGTATAGCCTATCTTGTGCTGAAAAATGACGTTAAACCCTACAACAACAACAACAACAACAACAACAACAAAATTCAGACTGGTTTAATAGTATTGTTTAAGATCTGCAAATCCTTGGTAAAGCAAATCTTTAATCCTTAATTGGCACATAGCCTTACAAATATTTAGAATTTAAAATGTGTACAAAGATGGTACATGCTGATATCCATTATCAAGCATTAGTCTAAGCATACAAGCATTGGCCTTGACAAATTGAAGTTTGGTCATCACTGGAGGCATTTTCATCACTGTATAAAATACCAAATTGATTTGTTATCATAACTATGTAAAACCAAATTACCATCTATACTTGCCTACAAGTTGGGTCCAGGTCCAAACAACATATCCCCTGCTCTGTGCTTACATAATGCATCAGTAGATCAATGTCTATGTTGTTTGTTTTATTTATCAATCGAAACAAACTGCATAGCTCCTGATCTGCTGGCACATCACACAACAGGAGATTTAGGTCTATGCAGTTTACAGTTGTGTCAAACTTGTACATGAGTAGGTATGGTGTTTTCAAATTTAAATCCATGATTCAGTTAAACTTTATATTTTCAGTATATAAATTAGATAAAACTACTCTCAGAATTGAAAGCTATCATCATATTAGGGTTTATCTTGAAAAGCAATACCGTATATACTCATTTATAAGTACAGTAAAACTACAATGATCCTGTTCTGATGTAGCTTAATGCGCACAAAGATCAGGGACTAGCTGTTTGTTCTACTGCTCACTCCTAACAAACTGCACTGACCCAGATCTACTGGTGCATTATGTGATGGCAGATCTGGGTCTGTGCAGTTTGCAGCTGGATTTCTCTTATTAAGCAAAGTATATATGGTAACTATTTGTCAAGTCAATAAGAACAATTGTATGGTATAGAAGTATCTTTAAAAAAAGTGGGTAGGGGAATAAATCATATGTTTGCAAAAAAGGCCAACACTGACAGGTGCCCTTGATACAATATAACCATTATTTTCAGAAGACTGTTTTGAAGTCAAACTATTAAAGAGACAAACAGCAATTGTGCAAAGAAACCAATATGGAAAATCCTCTTTCGGTCAGTAGGCAATACAATGACAAATGTACAAAGAAACCAGTCACCTCCCTATCCAACATAACAAAAAAGAGAAATAAATCAATATCACTGAAATCATAGGTATGAAAGACCATTTTATTTTTATAATATAATGTATGTTAACATCCTAAATTGAAGTTTCTTATTTGCTTGAACTAAACTGTGCATACATCTGTTCAAATGATGTTGGTTATTATGCATTTAACACCATTTTTCAGCACATTACAAGAAACAAAGCACAGACCCATGAGAAGCTGCTGGCAAGCTTTCTTGCATACCTGCATTCACCAAGCCAAGACTCAAAATCATGTGGACAGAAGTGAAATATCAGTGATCTGCAAATGTGAGGCACCTTAGTCTGCTCAGCCACATGTGTCTACCCTGTTCAATGAAAGTCAGTTTTAATATTTAATCTGAGATGAGTGAAAACTGTATCTGAACAGCCTATTAGAACAAGAAAATAAACATTTGTCCAACATAACAGTAATCTACATTCTCACATGCCTACTCTTTGTTCATTTTATTCTTTTGTGTGTGTGTGTGTGTGTGTGTTTGTCAGTCAATGGGGGAGGGCTGGAGGTTTCATTTTTATTCTTTCCTTCCTTCTTAACTTACAGCAACTTCCCTAATCAACCACTGGCATTTAATGGAATGCCTACTGACCTACAACTTTCATCTGCAAATGCAGACCATCTATATCTGGTTGCTACAAAGGCAATCTACGTATTGTATCTATAATCTTAATTGGTCCAATAACATACTGTATCAACTAGATCGATATGAATTGCTAAAATTATTGACATAAACCACAAGCGTAATGCATGCTGGTAAATATAGATCTTGCATACAGGTTTTCTTCCACTTATAAATTTTAAATGACATATAAAAAAAAAAACTTAAACTCTAATTAATACACAAGTTTATGTTCATGCCACAAATTGTTTACTTGTTCTCTTTTAAACTCTGAAAAACAAACAAAATTTATTGTCTTTACTTTGATATAATGAATATCCATGCAAAACTTGCTATAAGAGAGTATCAAACTTGCTATAAAACAGTATCAAACTTGCTACAAAACAGTATCAAACTTGCTATAAAAGTCTTTTCTGTAACTTTATGACCAAAATAGTATACTAGTATAATGTCAAATTTGACTCACCTGTATAATTTCAGAGAGTGCCTACCTGCATCATATGTAAAATACCCTCAAGAAATGCTCATCATATTTCCATTTTAAACCTCTGCTTATTTTTCATTGGAGGAATCAAAACCTAAAGAGGCCTACCTGTAGAGTTCCACACAATTCTGTTTAAAATATCCTAAGACAGAAAGCAGAGTCTAAGACTGGAACAGCTGGTATAATGCAATCTTCATTATCAAATATCTTTCTGTTCACACTTCAGAAACTGTCACAGACTTGAATAGGAATTCCAATGTTCTTAGGGTAATCACTTAAAATATAAAAGTTTCATTTTCTGGTGTCCTTATCTCTTGCAACAGAGACCACACATAATTAGAACAATTAACTAAATAGCTCCCTGTCAAATATTTATTTCTTATCTAGCCAACCAAAAAATCTACAATTAGATCTTTCCACACCAGACAACACCCAGCTACAAGTGTAGAATCTTGGCTCAAATATCTTTCAAGACCCATTATACTTTCTAGAGCCTTTTGTTTTACAGCACAAACCAAAATAGAGAACATTCCCTTGCTAGTTGGCAAGTTTTGATTTACAAATAAATTGTCTCAGGTACCAGAAGTTTTGACCAAAGACTGGCCGGCATCACAAAGAAGAGCAAAATAAAATCAGTAATTTAGCTTAAATGAGAAAAATGACTTTACTGGTCAAGAGTTTAACAATTTTATTAGAGCTGAAATGAGAACTGCAATATCCAGAACGGAATTAAATTAAACTGGCCACATGTATGAGTGGTTTTGATTGTTGACAAATCACTTCCCATATAAATTTTTGTGATAGTCTGCACATTTAACTGAAAATGTAATAAAGTTTCTATCCTTCTTTACATATATGTGACTTACTTTTGTAATGCTGTTGCTCAAGGCCAAGTTGTTATCAACACCCATAAAAAAGATTGAAGTTACTGGCTTATTTCCAAAGGGAAGTAATCTGGATACTCTCCATGAAAGTATATTTCAGCAATATTCTGTGGTTTAAACAGTAATTATTTGCAGAAATCATCACTGAAAGTACATAAAATGTCATAACAAAATATTGAGGACCAAGCAATAAGCTTCAGTTTATTTCAACCAATCCTGTCTTTAGCATCCTAGATATCTGACAGACATCAGTGAAGTTACTGATGCGAGTAATGAAGAAAAACGCAGAAGACAGCAAATATTGCATAAGCTAATTAAATATTTAAAGAAAACTGTTCATATTTTTTAACAGCATCAGATAGTAATTTAGAAGCACTGATAGTAGAAATGAGTTGCTGGATTCAAAAAGACAAAATATGAAAATGTTGGTGCTGATGGCAGGGGATGGAGTGGGTAAAGGACAATTTGTGTCAGCTTTGGTGGTATGCAGATAGGGCTCAATAATGAAACCAAGTAATTTTAAAATAAATGCAATAGCATTTACAAAGGAACAATATTTTGTCTATATAGATATGGAACTGCAATTATGTTGTTCAAAACTATCTTGAAAGAGAAAGTTATTCAGTATTCGAAACTTACAGATAGCTCTCCCCCCCCCCTTATTCAATAATAATCTAACTTGCCAAATGATAACACATCAAGTTTTACCTTTTTAGGTGTTTCTTTTTTTAGCATTGTGGTTTGCCCAATGACTAGATGCATATACACACCTATATTTACACTAAATGCTGCATAATTTTCATTCAATAAGCAAAGCACTTACAGACTTTAATTTGTTAAACAAGATTTGAAAGGATTAAATACAACAAGCCATGACTCAGACATTCAGTTCTGAAAGAGTACACAAACAAAAGAAATTCTATATTTCTTCTGCACTGAACAAAACAGCAATTTTCTTGTTCCCTGTGTTGTTGTTCAAAAATCCCCCACAATTAGTTCACTCAGTTCGCTGACCAAATGAGCTGAGGGTATAAATTAGACATGGCTTAAACATACAGCAATCAGCACAGACCCATATCTGCATACACATAATATAATGTTATGTAAGGGTTATTAATGCTGTTTATCTGTCCCTTGTTTTAATGCAAGCAGCATAGACAAGCCAGAACATAAGGCAAAAACAGATTTTGGTCAATGATATTCACATTTTCTTGTATGCTACATGCTGGATAATGCAGTAAAATGTCTGCAAACAATGCTTTATCTTAACAACAATACACAATGTGTCATGTCTGAGGTGCAATGAACCGCATGTCTGCCTACAGACAAGTGGTCTGCACTGCATACCAAATATATGACCTGAATAGAAACTAAACCATGATCAGGCTGTCAACGAGTGCAAGCTGAACATGAATTTAAAGAAAAAATTATCACAACAGGAGAACAATGCAGTTTTCATTTCATAAATGGAACAAGAGTACTGTGCGCAGTACAATGTAAGCCTACCCAGTGTTTAATAATCCTCTTTGTAGGCAACTAAAATTTTTGTTTAGAAACCCTTCTTCTTCTTTCAGTCACAGCAACCTTACCAACTGACCTTTTGATCCTTCCTGCCATGATGCTCTTTACCAAATTTGTCCAAATTTATCCAGTGGTTTCTGAGATGTTTAAAATAGCACGGATGTTGCACATTACAATAAGCTCACTTATGGCTTTACAGTCTGGTTGAGCTAAATTGACACTAAAAGACAACACAAGAACAGAGGGTCTGACACTATACTGGCCAAAAGAATTGCCAATATTTCAAGATAAGAACATTTCTTCCTTCTAACTGCTGAGTGCTGAAACCCCCTCTGATATTCTTGAATAATAAAAAAGATGGTCATGTTGGGTGAAAGCTCGGCACTGTTTCATTTTAAATGACAAATATAGTGGCCATAGTGATATAATAATAGCACCATTTCCATTTTGGACCAACAAGATAACACAAAAATTCTTTGGGTAAAAACCCCATGTTAATGTAACTATCCATTCAGGAGAATTTGCAATAAGATTATTTTCAATAAGGTAACCATGGTGGCCATACTGGATGTCAGACTGGCATCATTTTCCTTAGAACACAGACAACATAAGAACTAGATAACATAAGAAGTCTTTTGGTAGAAACATGTTTATATGACTTTCCAAGGAGAAGGAATTATGATAACATAATTTTTAACATGGATCATGATGACACCCAGAATTTGTAGAATAATTAATAATGCAATTTTTTTCTTCAGGGATGCAGCTCTTGAGCCAATATACTAGTCCTCATGTGGCCCTCTTGGTGATTTAAGTATGAGACCCTTGGTTCATCATGTGGCACTCACTGTGATTTAAGTTTGAGACCCTTGATTCATCATGTGGCTCTCACGGTGATTTAAGCATGAGACCCTTGGTTCATCATGTGGCACTCACAGTGATTTAAGTTTGAGACCCTTGGTTTAAAAAGTCTAATATGGGTAGGGGCAGAGGTCCAAACAATACAAACAAATCTAAATTGGAAAAAATTAACCTCTTAGACCATTTAATTTTTAGGTATGGGCCTGTGATTTTCTTTGAACTGAGAATTTTTTATTAAGCTTAAGAAATTTGTTTTCTATTATAATGAATATAATCGGGTTGGGGTGGGGGTGGAAAAAAAAATCAGATTTTTTTCAAGCAATCTGAGACCTGGAATTTTTTAAAAATATATTTAAAAAAATCCTGATTCCCCTCTCCCTCAAGTAAAAAAAAAAAAATTGTTGACCCCTTAATTATCCTGCATCATGTACAAAATAGGTCATGTGCTGATGATACGACCATGTAACATACAGAGGATAAAACTACTACTTTAGTCTTGTGATTGTTGTTGTTGTTGTTGTTGTTGTAGGGCTTAACGCCATTTTTCAGCACACGATAGGCTATACATGGCGGCCAGTATTAATGGTGGAGGAAGAAACCGGGAAATACCCGGAAAGAACCACCGACCCACGAGAAGCTACTGGCAAGCTTTCTCACATATCCACATTCGCCGAATCCGAGACTCGAACCCACGCAGACAGAGGTGAGATGGCAGTGATCCGTAACGGAGAGCGCTTTAGACCACTGAGCCACTCGGGGCCCCTCTTGTGATTGTAGGGGAAACACTCGTGTCATGCATGAAACTTAATGCTGTATACACGTATATACAATCTTTGCTCATACACGTGATCATAATCCAATGTATTTTGTTTATCTGTATTTTGGCAGGGTGTTCTACAGCACATCCTTCCAAGTGAATTTTTTGTTTCTTTCTCTTGTTGGTCATGTATCCAAAACAATTCTCAGTGATTCTGGGGAATTAAAAATACAAAGTGTTCTGAGGTTGACAGAGTTAAATTCCTATAACGGCATCAAATACTTGTGTTTTCCAAAGTGACATTGTTTAGATCAACATAACAGACATATCAAACATGTGAATTTTTCTTTGTTTTGGAATTCTGAACGTGTCTCAAATTTTATGAAAATTGCATGTCAACATGCTGAGAGACTTCTGAAAGATCATGAAATTCACTGCTATTCCAAATTTCATCTGAAGTAAAGGTGGTTTTAAGAGTGGACAAGTCTGATATTTTGTAGGAGAAAGGCAAATATTAAATATGTCAATACCTACTTGGTCAATGGTTGTTTGTTTAATGTCACCAAATAACATCTAACCTACATAACAATTTACACTTGCTGAAAATAATGCATATATCAAATAAAGACAAGGAATTTAATTTCATTGCAATGCTTATATATCAAAGATCTCTCAATATAAGTGAGAATTTGTGACAATTAAAACCCAACACATCAACTCATTACTGTATGCTGATTTTCCCGTGTCACATTTAAGAACCTAAACCCCAAAACCTTGTTTTCTCCCGACACACAATAACAAATGTCTTAGGAATATAATTTACTTAAACACTATGTGGACAAGATAATTTTCGTCCTATTCTAGAAACAAATCCATTTAAATTTTTGTATTTATTGCTTTTTTTATATATAATTCTATCCACCATAATTTCAACTCCCACAACCCTCAAAATTTCATTCTGAATTCCAGGGCAAGAAACAGTAGATACTTGTACATGTTTTCACAGATTATATCAACACCTTTTATATTAAAATGTCACAAGTCACTTGTTAATCACATGAATTTTTAAGAAATTATTCCAAGGACATATCCTCTGTAATGTAACATCCATATTACATTAAACATAACTCAATAACCAAATATCAGGTGCAAAAAATTTCAACTGGGAAGGAAAGTGAATTTGTGATTAATAAAAAATGATTGTTTATCTTAAATGTGATACTTAATAGTTTGTTAATTTTCTTATCTTAACTGTAACAATTGTCCTGGAATGACTGTTTTTATGAAAGAAATAAAGACTGATTAAGGCTCAAACTACCCAAATTGATTAGCAAGACAGCTGTTGTAATTTAAAGTTGCATGAAAATGTATGCCATTAATTTCTGCCATAGAAAGATTTTGCTAACTGTTTATTACAAAAAAATTAATCTAACTGATTATTGTTCCTTTTAGTCTTATGTACAGGTTTCTTTATAAGTCTTGACAAAATCTGAGGAAAGCTTTCATTACTTGGTCAGAATCTTTTATGAACAGCAAATTCCCCAATTCCTTTGCCCTGGTGTGTAAACATTAGTCCATAAGGGCCTACTAGTCTTTTTTAAGTCCAGACCTGGCTGTAACTCATGGCCTCTTCTTTCTTTTAAATAAGATCACACAACCAGATCAAATACAAGTACTTGGTCCTCCTCTTACATAGAAATAAACTGATGTTTTTCAAGGAACAACCATCTCCTTTACTTGCTGAGCATGTCCAAACAACATCACAATATGCAGAACAAAAAGTAGGTCAGTGGCCTAAAGCTCTGGTGAGATATTATGGTGGCCAAAATTTACGAAAAGGATCAACAGGGGAGTGATTTCTGGATCATTAATTATTGCATTCAGGACCAATTTATACATCAGAAAACAAAAATGCAGTTTTGGTCTAGAGCATGTAAATATGTGAAGACTTAACTTTTCTTACCCTGCAATGTATTGGAGGACAAGTAAAAGATCATATTTTAAACCTTTTGAACACTACTGTCTATGGCCACTAATTCAGTTAACTACAAAGTTTTCAGGATTGAGTTTACAAAGGTAGTAAGGTATTTACAACCAGTTTCATTTATGATATTGGAAACTTTGAAACAACCATTTTGTCTCTTCCAAAATCAAATTTATTACAAATTTGTTGATTTTATGCAATTAAAACAAAGCATGTTCATTATTGGGACAAGAAGTTAACTATATTCACAGAAGAAAATGTCTTCAGTTGTCAAATGTTCATACTCATCTTATTTTTAAAATGTTCAAGTTTTTCAAGCATTACAATTATCCACTACTACCCCTACATATACACACACTCTGCAACAGTCTGATTTTTGATACCATCCCCTCACAAGATGGCAACTTACTATTATCCAATGAAGCCCATTTTTGCCACGTTGTCACCCTTGCAAAACATTACTAATCTTTTACAAGCAATAATCTTTTAAAGCCATATTTCTTTAGTAGAATGGTTGGTTCCCTAAAAAGATGAATCAAATGGTGGTGAAACTACATGTATCAAGACACAAATTCCTTAGGACCAAATTAAATGCTTGGTTTTTAGGTTTTCATATTGATCAAGGTTCTGTTTTCAACAGCAAGGTCAGAGCCTGCATGTCAAATCTTCAAACAAAGCATTATAAAATGTGCAACCTTGACCCCAAGGTCAAAAGGTCTTAGTGTCATAAAAATTTGTTTAAAGTATGAAGACCCCCCCCCGTTTTAGTAAATGCAAAAAATAAAAAAAAAACTAACCAAAACCTTAAATGCAAATTTTCTGTGAATGCGACCTTGACCCAAGGTCAAATCATAAATCAATCGTATTGTGAATAATTTGCCATATCTTCAAAATCACTAGTGCAATGTAAGATGAGAATTTATCATAAGGATAAGGAAATACAAGCAGATGAAAAATCGTAACTAAAACCCTAATGCATACTTTCTATCACTGTGACACTGACCCAAGGTAAAAGAGGTGAGTGAGCATGCCATAGAAAATTTGTCTTAGCTTCATAATCATTCATGCCAAGTATGATGAGAATCTCTAAAGGAGTTTAGGAAATATAAAAAAAAAAAAAACTTTAAACAAAACCCAAGAAACTCTCAACAATGATAAAATCACAACCACTGCCATCAAAAGGGATTTCTCTGTTTCATTTCCCACTAAGGTGTCCTCTCACACACACCGAAATGTTGATACAATTTGATAAAATATCAGCAGCCAGTCAATATTTTTAAAATACATGTAGATCTGTGATAAAAAGGTTTTTATTCCATCTGCAAGTGTTTTTCTATTGGGATTTATTTTATTGCTGCATAAAGACCATTGGCTGGTCACATACTCTGAATAAATTTTGATTTTAAGAGGTTTGCTCATGTGTGAAACTGATACAGGAATTAAAAATTTGTTTGGTTTTCTGAATAGATGGTTTTCTGAGTTAAAGTTAATGGAAATTAAAGAAGGATACATTTGAGATATTTTTCTGTAAAATTCTTCCTGTGGTTCTTTAATCAGATGTATTAATTATTCACCCTGGCTATAAGTTTTGAACTTTTGGCTCCACTTAATTCAAGCTGACCTACAAGATATATGATTCTTATTTTCTCAGGAAAACAAGCATGTGATACTTTGAACTGAGGTAAAATTACAAAAGGAACAACCATATCAAGTTAATTACAACTCTACTAATGACAATTCTTAACTAGCCAAATAACTTCTGAAATAAAAGATATGAAGATACAATGTTCCATGATGCTCCAAGATATGTATCAATCCTAAAGTTTTAGGATAAGATCATTTAATTGTGGGGATCTAGCTCTAGGACAAGAACAATGACAGACTTGTGTAAATTTGTGAGACAGAGACGAGTCAAATAAACAAGACAGACAGACAGACATATTGACACATAATGGGAAGGAGTTGACATTTGTTCTAAAGAGCAATTGTCGGATGTTTTTCATGGAACATTTAACACATTTTTGGCACTTCGTGTAGAAGAAATGGAAGCTATATGCCCTTTGCAAAAGACCAAAGAGGCAGTCAACCTGGGCTGGTCTGAGCAGGTATAACCCACTGCAATGCTCTACCAAATGAGCTACAGCATCTCCCTCTTTAACTAATAGGAATGTTATGTCTTTAATGGTATCTACCCACCTCTTATAATGGCCATCTCATTTTCCTGTCAAAACTTTGAAATATTGCCAGCAAATTCAGCCCATTTTATACATGACAGAAGGTACAGTAAATTAGCCAATTTCATACATGACTGGGCATAATCATTTGTCTACCTGGTGTCTGCTTTAATAAAAGATAATTATTTCTCATAAGGAATGCTACAATTTGTGAGAATCCTGGAGAAAAGAGTAATAAATGAATTATTTCATAATTAGCAGCCTTAAGAGTTGCTGTAAAAATTCTAATAAAAGCTCAAGATCCAATAATATTTTGTGACACCCTCCTCATTTCATCTCAAAATTCACCTTTTTGGGACCTAATCTGAAATATCTTACAGCAACTAAAATGATAATTATTCAGTATTAATAAACTGGAAATAAAATCCTTAAACAAATATGGATTTTTGGAAAACAATGTTTTAAAAAGTTTTTTCTTAAATACAAAAATGCAAAATTCCCCTGTACAATCTGATCCAATTAAAAAGAACTATTAGAAATTTGGATGAATATACCTAAAAGACACCCATTGATAGAATGGATAGATACAATTTTTTTTCTCCAAGTAACATCAAAGACTGGAATTTTTAACACAACAATTCATTGCAACTGCTGAAAACAGTAGTAAATAAAATAACTGGGTGCAAAAGAGATTTTGTACTTTCCACTGAAAATATAATGGCTGTGGCCTATCATATTGCCACGATGTCTGCAGCTTACAGTGATGTCTAGCACTACGGCATCATGTTGCAATCATGTAGCATCATGTCCCACCTAGTAGTATTTATCCTGACATCAGACTGACCAGTCCTAACACTGTCCTCTTAATGCTGAGTGCCACACAAGGCAGCTGCTAGTACCATTATTATAAGTCTTTGGTATGACTTGGCCGGAGGTTCAAACCCATGACCTTCTGCATCTGAGGTGGACGCTCTAACCACTTAAGCCACAGGAGTGATATTCAGTAGGTACATGTATGGCAACAGAATATCCTGATGCAAAACAGCTCATGTCACTCTAATAATTGCTTAATGCATTATTCTATGGAAAAGATCACAGAGTATCACAAATGATCTGGTCCTACATGATGTAATTGATTTAAATTATTTCTTGAGGTGCTATGAATCAGTGGCAATGAAATTTGTCTTATTTTTAAACCAAAACTATGTATATACACTATGCATTTCCTAAGAATGAACAATATTTTCTCTTTGTGAGCTCCATCAATTTAGTTCCTCACTGTATATTTTGTTCTCTATGTATTAAAGTCCCGATTTCAATACAGCATCTGTTTAGTTATACAGTATAGTGAGAGATGTGCTTCCTGGTCATCCAATCTCTGATGCAGAACTTTCAGCACCAAAAAACAGGACCTAATTGTGTACATTTTTTACACCATTAACAGTGTTTTTTGTGCATATTATAAAAATTTAATGCCATTTCTCAGTACACGTTTGTGTTTTGGGTTATTTTTTTATTGTTAATGTAGTTTTGACAATTTTTGACATATTGCTATGTCTGCAGTGTGGCAGCTTATAGTGATGTCTAGCACTGGGGCATCATGCTGCCAGCTCCTAGCATTATGTCCCACCCACATTATCCTGACACCAGGCACGGCAGCTGCTAGTAGTACCGTTTTTACAAGTCTTTGATATGACTCAGCCAAGGTTCAAACTCTCGACCCCTACGTCCAAGGCAGACTCTCAAACACTTAAAATGTTTAACTGGTGGAGGAAGAACCCAGGAAAACCCCACTAAGAACTACTGACCCATGGGAAGCTACTTGCAAGCTTTTACAAATACCTACATTGGCTATGGCTGAGACTTGAACCCACATGGACAAAGGTGAGATGGCAGTGAGTGGTAAGAGTGTGCACTTTAAATCACTTGACCACTTGAGGCCCCCATTAAAGGTGTCCCACCATTTAGGTTTGTAAAATCAAAACTTTGCTTTTATGTTTAAAATCCTTAAGTACCTCTGTTACTAGTTCCACCTAGTAACCTGACACACTCATATGTCCAATTTAGTTCCAGGCAGTCCCAACCATGGTCAACAGAATTGCCTTCATTATTCATGAAAGTTGCAGCATTAAACCTAAAAATTTCAATGCATGTTCCCTTTTCACCTGCTGGTAGTCCAAACCAAAGTCAGCAATAGGGGAGAGGAGCATGCTTTCCCCCTCAGAGCAGTACCTTTATACAGAATTATCCTTCCAGTCCCATTTTTATGGTCCTAAGCATTCCTTGGTTGCTTCAAAGTATTCCTTATTGAAACTGTCAGTGGTGCTTACATCATGCAGAACAGCTGTTGTCCATAATTATAAAGTTTATCCCTATCAAGTCCTTTATTATGCAATCTGCAGTAGGCTCTTATTAGCTTCCTGGTGATTGTAGGGCCAGTTCATAATGACCAAAGCCCCACTAATCCATGCCATGTTACCAGTCCCCAGGCAGCACTAGCTACTTCCATTTCTTAGTGATTCTTAATTATCCCTTTTAAGATCTCCAGTTACATTGTCTTGTAAGACAGGCCCAGGTGGCCAGCATAATAACATTTTCAAACAGATGAGGCAGGCTTATGCATACACAAATATTTATTATATAACTACTATGTTATTTATGTTAATATACTGATATCATAATTTTTATTCATGTAAAATATGTTATAACACCTCATGAAATAACAAATGATGCCATAATGTCATATGAAGAAAAAGCATAAGAAACAAGGCATATGAATGTATTTCAAAGTCAATTTACAACAATGTTCTGCTGATAGAATTTAAAATCAGTTTTTGCCATTATGCAATAAATATGAGCATGCATAACTACTCATTTCAAATTAAATTTAAAAAACTTGGAAAAATTTCAATCTTCTGCTCTCCATGGTTCACAAAGGAGAGAAATTATTCGACTCGTTTTATAAATTCTAGTTGCAATGAACACTCATGCAAGATCCTCTATATCTGTAATTGATAACTTCCAAAAAGGTTCTTAAGTGGGGGTGAATCATCAGATAAATACAGTATCCTATCCTAATTAAAGTTCTTCGGTAGTTCTTTTATTTGTCCACATTAGTGTATCTACACTCACCAATACAGTGGTCCCTCATTATAAAGCCCCTCAGTGTACCACTACTTTTCTTAAAATAAAGGCATGAACTCAGATCCCATTAAGTTTGTCAAATTTTATTTTATTGTAACTTCTTACTTTATTTTGCTTCATTAAAGTTCTGGGCTCAGGAAAACCAATGTGACTTCGTATCACTAAATGCTGTACTTGTGTTAGTTTAAAGTGCAGTCATGGCAAAGCCTGGCCTGAACATCCCTCAGTTAAAGCCCTCCCTCCCCCCATTACAATAAGGGTAATTTACTGCCCCCATAAACAACATTTTAATGAGGAAACACCAGTTTGGTTTTCTTCTGAGCTGGTAAACATGGTACTATCTGATTGTTTGCCAAAGGTCTGCTACCATTACCTCATCAGTTTTCATGTCATTAGGTCTAGCCATAGAACAAGGCCAAGTTGAAACATATCTGAGGTGTAAAAAAAAATCAAAACCAACACAAGGGAAACAGGAATGTACCTCTAACAAAAAACCCAGCAGTGAATCAACATATAAACAATCCTGATAAGTACTGATTTTCCTGATGAAATACACCAATCAACCTGTGTTTGGCTTTTCAAAGCTCACTGGGCTCTACACCCCATTATTACAGAAAAAGGCTGAAGTAATAACTGAAAAATATATGCCCATTTAACAGGGCATAATTTTATAAAATGTGTTGTTTTTGGAAGCTATTTTTATCTCCCTTTTTTAATGATATAGGAGATGTGTAAGACTGAAAGATTCTTTTTTAATGGTATAACAGATATACAGAAACCCTTCAGCATTGGACTCAAGCAAGAAACTACTATATGGGGGTGGTAGAAAATGAGTCAAAAGAGGAAAGACAGAATACTGACTCAACCTTTGGCACAGATAATAACTTAAACCAGACTTCAAATTATCAAAGACAGTGTTAGGAAGATCTGAGTGTATACATGAACATACATAGCTGTGTTGACTAAGCTGAGATAAAGAGTGTCTAATTTCCTAAGGAAGCTCGAAAATTTATGGCCCCACCTAACTGCCTACATTTGTCTCTTCTTTTTGTGTCAATGTTTGTTGGCTATACAGTAACCTCTGCTCCTACTGTCTCCCTGGAGCCAACAGACCCTCTTCCACCTCTTCTCCCTTTCAACTTATCACCCAATGTTTTGTATCGGGGATGAACCCAAGGAGCTGCATTAGCCCGTTTGTGTGCCCCATATTTTTAAAAGTTCCAGTTTCTTTGTAATATAATGGGAAAAGCACTGCAAAGTGAGTGATATCTTCCCCAGGACCCTAGAAGCCAAGTGAGAACATTGCACACACCTGCAGTCCGCTATCACCATTACAGCCCTCTCAGTACATTCATTACAAAATGTGTCTAAAGTTTGTGAAGTTGTATATCTATTTCTTACCTTCTGGCTGACTTCATCCATGTTTCCTACCATCCAAGTATTAGACAGAACCATTAAGGCAAATCAGACTGTCAGCTACAATAATAACTGTTGAAAAATTGCCTCAGTCCTGGTCAAGATTTTGCAATTCACTGCTTCAAAGGTTTGAGGACTGAAACAGAGCCTGTCTCCACTGTCCATTGTTGTTGTGACCCATTGCTGGTCATCAATTGTTCCCACTCATAAAGATACAGGTAAGTGTCAGTTACAGAATTACAAGTGTGCACAGTCTAGAGATTAGAGGATTTGCTACCAGATAAGGTAATTACACAGTAGTTATCATGATGTGCAGGTCGGTTGGCAGTCCTTTTAAAATGTCTCTGTTCCTGTTCTTCATAACAGTGATCAAGCACAGAATATACTGCCTTGCTAATGAATGTTGGAAAGTATTTAAAAGAATCAGAAATATCTATTAATTCTTATTTCATCAGATATTTTTGCCTGATAGGTGTAGTTGAGCTATGGTAATTTCATGAATTCCTTCAAAAGCACAATAAGCTTTCTCTCCATACAATGTTGTTTCTCATTCCAGTTGCATATTATTTCCACCTTTCCTCATTATCTGCAATTATTTTCCATCCCAACAGTTTCAAAAACAAGATTATGAATTCATGGTGGTAATGGAAAATCAAAGAAAGCGATACTGTTACAAAGAAAATAATACGACTTCCTGGTGATTTCATGTAACGTTTTTACTCAGATATGCATGTGAAACTTGATATGATGGAAACTAATCATATGATTTTAACACTTCCTAAAATGCCATAAAAGCTCATCACTCTTCAACTTTTGCATGACAGCTGTAGTGTGGTCATTATTTGGGATTAAAAAAGTGAGCACCAAAATAAGTGATTTGCTATTAAAGTTTCTACCATCAGATTAAAAACAAATGTAAATCCATGATGGCTGTATGAATCCATTATTCTAGATCAAACATGAATCAGAACAGTACATGCTCTTCAAAGAACTTTTTGCCGTAACGTCCAAACACCACTGTGTTCTGGTCTCAGACTTCCGAAGCTATTCCATAAAAATCTACTGAACATCTATATTCTCCTGAGTAAAATTACATAATTAATTAATTATTTATGTAAATTCAAGAATCAATTACCTAAGGTGAATCAGAACTATGTTCAACAGAACATGCATGCTATACTCAGTCCAATCCTGAATCAGTTCTAGTTTCTATACAGAGCTCTGTTCTAGTTCTGATCTGTATAATCAGCAGAGATGTGAGCCCCTCTTCATAGCAGCTGAGGAGTGAGGCTGAATTACTGCTGCAGCATATATGCATTCACTGCTTCATTCACATCAGGATACCACCAACACATAAACACTAATCTACATACTATTTATAAAGATCGGAAGTATGTAATCTGGCGAAGTACTAACCATTTTAGTACCAGAATGGTTGACATTCTAGCAGTTATTTCAAAAGAAAAGGCTAAAAATATGCAACTATTTTATGGAACGTTACGTATAAACTCACTAATAAACTGAAAACTGCACATACCCAGGTCTGTGCAGTTTGTAAGGAGTAATCAGTAGAACAAACAAAATAGGCCCTGATCTGCAGGTGTATCAAGTTACAGCAGATCATGAGCTTTGCTGTTTACAGTTTGACTTGACTTAAAAGTGAGTATATAAGGTACAAAACCATAACCTACAACCTGGATAATTTCTCAGAAGGCAGGTAAATCATCCAACAGTATGGCCATGACTTAAAAAAATCCAAACATTCTTCTCATCAGTAAAAGCCCCAACTCCTATTTAAAATTTGTTTTAAATTTCATGAGGAATGATGTAAAAAATAGTTGACTTTATCGGTTAATCTGTTTGCTAACCAGTTTTGTAGCAATCAAATACAACTGTATGCAACCTTACCCATTACTATTCCATTTGACTATAAAGTTAATACTAGCCAAGGTCAGACCAGATTATCTACCAAAGTGTGTCCTTTGTGAAAGGAACTTGGGTCCCATGATATACTTAATCGCATGTTCAAAGCATTTTAAAATAAATCAACTAAACAAACTTCCCCCTTATTTATCATGTATACTCATGCACAAGTCCAGTCCAACAGCAAACAATATGTCCTGATCTGCCATTGCATAATGCACTGGTAGGTCAGGGTCTCTGTTGTTTGTTTCTACTGATTACTCCTAATAAACAGCACAGACCCAGATCTGCATTATATGACGGCATATCTGGGTCTGTGCAGTTTGCAGTTGGACTTGGCTTATAAGAAGGTATATTCAATACAGAAATATTTCATAAATTCATTCACATATATGTTGTTCCGTAAATAATCTGTAATTTTTTTTATACATCATCAATAAATCAAAATTAAAATTATGGTGATTTTTCTAACTTTTGGTACAAAGAATGTTTTCTCTGATTAAAATTTTGCAACTATTAGGTACTAATAAATGATACCATATTTAATTGTACATAAAAAAAAACAGAAAACTCAGAGACAAAATGCAGTAGTTCCCTAGTGAAGTCCATTCTCTTATTGGGTAAAAAAAACTTACAACCCAAGTAACATTCAATGCCTTACTACAAAGAAAAATTTGTCTCTTTGGCACTCTAAGAGTTAAAATGACATTGAGGACAGTAATGCATGAACTTGTACTGAATGAAGTGACTGTGGACAAAAGTATCTGACCACTTGACTGGAGGACACTCATGCCTCCTTCAAAGCTATGGGAACAAGTCCCACCTTGGGTGCTACTATCATACACACCTAGACACTTTGAGCCTAAAATATCCATAAAAGTCATGCATCTACCACCTTGGGCTTGACCTAATACATCCTTTAATAGCCAATGAATATTATAAAGCAGTCCATTCATAATACCTATTGTGAGTGCACCGTAATATCTGACTCAAGAGACTGGTAAATGGAAAGAAATGTTATAAAAAAAAGTCACAGATAAAAATTCACTCCAACCTCTGAAAGAAAAAGTCACACTTTATCTGGGAAAGAAAAAAGTCACAAAAAGTCTCCCCAAAAAGTCACAATAAAAAAAATAAAACTGTACATAACTTCTGGTAATAAATTTTTTTATTTAATTTATATGTATGTAAAATGTAATGAACAATACATTAAACAATAATTCTGTCTAAATTATAAATCAAGAACATCTATTAATAGATGAAACTACAATGTTTTTACATGCATCAAGATTGAAAGAGTAAAGGTGGTACAGTAATGCAAACAAATACCAAGGAAAGGCATACCATGAGTGCACTTTCTTTTGTATTACTCAAAAAGTGATTCCCATATGTTCTTGATTTTGGGTTGCATCTAGTTAAAGTAAACAAAAAGAAGACCAACATGGAAAATGGAGACCAGTCTGGTCAATGTTGGGACCTCTCAACAAGACACAAAAAATAAAAAAAAATTAAAGCAGAACAAGAGCAAATGTCATGATAGATCACTTGTTTTAACTGATGTTAAAATACATAAATGAGTACCATATTCTGCTTCTTTAGCTTATGTTTTCAAGGTTTTTTTTGTCTTTACACAAGAAAAGAAACAAAACCAGGTTTTTGCACCCACCATACTGCCATTTACTCGTCGTATCCTCGAGTTTTGAAACAGTACTGAGCGATTCAACTTTGCTGTCACATGCAAGCACAATTGAAATAAAGAATCTCTGACAACACATCCAATGTAAACTTATTCTTCGAAAGTATAACAAGGAATTTTGAGTCAACATACAGCTGTATGTCACGTGCAATCACGAGTCTCTACATCAACTACCCATATTCATCAACGCAACAAAATGGAGAAGATTAAGATCTGCTGGTACATTATTATCATGTATAATTTTTTTTGGGGGGGGCAACATCTTACTGCCTTAACAATTATGGCTGTGTTCCTCTTTTCCAACTTCACCGACAGGAAAACTGGAGGCCAAATTTTCA
Source organism: Megalonaias nervosa (assembly GCA_016617855.1). Classification (NCBI taxonomy): domain Eukaryota; kingdom Metazoa; phylum Mollusca; class Bivalvia; order Unionida; family Unionidae; genus Megalonaias; species Megalonaias nervosa. The sequence continues at coordinate 93,284 of JAECUM010003985.1, read as the reverse complement.
AGAATATCTCACACAGCTGGCAGCCCATACTGACATTGTTACACTTGAATGGTTGCATTTTTCAAACTCTGTTTACAACCATTTAAGTTCTTTGAAAACTAATGATACATGAGGAAGTCAGTCAAACTAGTGGTAATGTTTCTTTTTTAAAAAATCACATTCAGCCAATTGTGATTAGACTCATTTGTTTCATTAAAGAAACAAGTTGTAGTTCAACCAAATCTGGAATTCCTCTGCTACCATTGCTCTTCAACCAAATGAACTGGCAGCCCACAATAACATCACTGTATACTGAGCAAAATGTGTTATTTCAACATTTCCTAGAAATAAAGGCACATGATTTATTTCAGTTTGTACCCAATCCTTATTTACTGCATGATAATGCATGCACAGATCAAATGTAGCAGAATTTTCAAAATTTTGTATCCTAGATGCAACCGTTTTTTTAATTGTGACATTAGTACAAACTCTATAATTAACTGAGTTATGCTGGTAACTGATCAAGCAAATGCTCCATAATTACTCAATAAACTAATTTTATTGTCTATGTATTTGCAAATGATGGTCAATGATACAGTAAGAATTCTAACTTTGTTAAAAGTTTGCAAATAACTTTCTCACAATAAAAAATAAATATAATAATATACTTACAAATTTTTATCCATCTCTTATTTTTTGGTGTCAATGCTTTATTGGGATTTTTTCCCTTAGACTGTCAATCAATTCCAGAGACCAGCCCTACTGCCAAGAAAATACTGTCTCTCAATTAAGTCTTACTGTCTGTAAACATTAAGGGTCATCATATTGCAGCACAAAAAGAACATGATCCTGGACAGGTGGCCTTCCAAAATAGCATGATATAGCCAGTAATGACTTGAGTACAACTTAAAGCAACAGCTGTACATGATTACATAGTGGATGAATTTACTGTACCTTCTGTCATGTATAAAATGGGCTGAATTTACTGTGCAATATTTCAAAGTTTTGACAGGCAAATGAGATGGCCATTGTAAGAGGTGGGTAGATACCATTAAAGACATAACATTCATATTAGCTAAAGAGGATTAGCAATAGAAACATTTTCAAGCTGACCAATGTGGTAGCCAGTTTGACATCAGATCAGTACCATTTTCATTTCGGCCAACTAACCCTCACATAAATTTTCAAGTAAGAAATCCATGCCAATATGACTTTTCATTGAAGAGGAACACTGACAAGATTTTAAAGACAGCTGCTGTGATGGCCACATTGGACATCATATCACATCCATTTTCATTTAGGACCAACTAGACATCATATAAAGTCTTTTAGTAAAACTCCATGTCGACATGACCTTCCATTAATGGTTGAAGCAACAGCAAGACTTTCATGGTGGCCAATGTGGTTGCTTTATTGCATGTCCATGATGCACCATTTTCATTCTGGACCAACTAGAATATGGGATGAGCTTGTGTGTGAAGAGCAGCCATACTGGACGTCAGATCTGTACCATTTTAGCAAAAACCACTTGTTGATATGATTATCCATTCAGGAGTAGCAAAATGCAAGATTCTCAAGATGGCCACTGTGGTCGCCATACTGGACATCAAAATGACCCCATTTTCATTTCGGACCAAGCAGACCATGTTACAAATGTATGTGTCTAGTTTCATGGCAATCTCCCAAGTAGTTCAAGAGTAATGATAACGAACTTGTGTTAACAGATGGAGGAATTACACCCATCCCATTAGCTCTTCTGGTCTTTGACCAGTACAGCTAAAAATATAAAACACTTCTCAAATGTCCCTTTCACAGTAATTGCTTTGGAAGCTGTTGTAGCTCAGTTGGTAGAACATCAGACTTGCAATCCAATGGTTGTGGGTTTGATAACTGCCTAGGTCAGCCTAGTTCATTTCCCATGGTGTGTCCTTAGGAAAGTCATTTGTCTCCCTTTCCCTCTGCATGATACAGCGAATAATGTGTTAAATGTGCAGTTACCCCATTCCCCCCCCCCATGAACAAATCTGTAATGGTTGGCTGGTTTATTTTTAATAGCATCATATGAGGGAACAAAATTTATTCTGATAGGAAACAAACAAGGATAAATTTGTCTCTAAGAATCTTAGAGTATGTACACAGTCATAATTGTAGTGATATCATATCAACAAATTCCAAAAAAAGTAGTTTATGCAAGCAAACCAGCTTATGTCTACTATATTGGAAGAAGGGCAACTCGGGTATATCGTGACATGTGGATACATTTTTAAAGCCTTGCTGTACATTATTAGGTTTAATTTTCTTCGTTATCTTTTTAGTTTATATACAATTTACAGAATTTTAAATTCTTACATTTGATACCCTGTCTTGTTCACTTCATGTTAAATTTAACTGAAAGGGTTTATCTTCTTGGAGTTTTATGCAATTCTTCACATTTGTGTTTTTAAAATTTAATTTTACTGGCAAAATGTAGCCACTATTATGCTGAAGTGTCCTTATGCACTAGTACATACATACGTCATTTACTTCATTTCCAAGTATATGCTTGGTTCATTATCTCCCGTATACAAGTCCATAAGTTATAATCTTGGATTTATCACTGCTAATAAAGGTTCTTTGATAAAACAAAGTATGTTGACTCTTACTTGCCAAAGCACAACCTGACAGTTGAGTGTACATTGTACACAGTTAATCCACATGTTGATGCTTGGTAGCTTGGCGCTGAATGGCACATCAGAACATGAAAAACTACCATATATACTTATTGTCCAATTGCAAACAACATAGACCCTAACTTAACATCTCATAATGCACTAGCAAATCATGGTCTGTGTTGTTTGTTCTACTGATTACTCCTAACAAATCTGCACTGACCCAGATCTGCTGGCACATTATGCAATGGCAGATCTGGGTCTATTAAGTTTGCAGTTGGACTTGGCTTACAAGCAAGTAAACATGGTATTTAGCATGAGGGCAGTGGGAATAGCGTGCCTTGCCTTGATAGATATCAGAGCAGCTAATTTGGTCTGGTCTTGGCAGGATCTGGACACACAACCCACATATTGTGAATCATGAACAGAACCCACAGCCAGTACAGCTCCCTGATATTTAAGTTATGAATGAAATTAAACATGCATATTCTTTCAAGCAAGAAATTGTGTTCTTCAAATCTTGGTAGAATTTGTATCAAAATATAAATAATACAAAGCACCCATTTTCAAGCTTTTACACTTATGTTGGGGCCAATATCTGCATCAACAATCTAGATAATTTCTTTGAGACGACAAATTTAACTGAAACAAAAGTCTCATTTACATTCATGTTATGCCTTGATGAAAACTGAAGCTAATATATATGAATAGGACCATTAGCAAGCATAGACACTACAGTTTACTGTTAGCTATGGAAAATATGGTGCATTTACGAGGAATGTAACTGGCTGATATAGCATTCTTTCACGTTTTGAAAGGTTTGATTAACTTCAATATAACCTACTTTGAAACAAGAAGGTTTTTGAGAAAAGTGATCCAGCGGATGTTTCATTTTTAAAATCAAGGTCAAACAATGTTAATCTCACTATATTATATTATTTGCTACTTTAATTCACTTTGTTTCATCGGAGCTATACTTAAGTCTTTGGTGTTCATATATATATATATATATATATATATACACACACACACACACACACACACACACACACACACACACACAGCTATTGATATAAGTTTTTTGGACTTGAGATCTGTACGTTACATTTCACTTCACACTTCATGTAAAATGCATTTACCAGTTTCTGTGCTCAGTTTAAAGTATCTGTAGAGCCATGTGCTCTTTAAGTCGGAAAAAAAAAGCCAAACACCTCCTGTCTCTGCTGCAGGCCTCTTTCATGTCTAGAGTCCATAAATAAGTTTGTTCCCTACAACTTTGCTAATGGCAGGAATCCTACCCCACCCCACCTCAGTTAAAATCATTCGGAATAGCTTAATTTTCAATCAACACCTGTGTGAAGAACTGTCAGTTAGATCAATGCAATCAAATGCTCTTGTACAGGTGCAAATTCTTATCTGCAGGTGTAATAAAAAACCCACTGCATCATCTGAAATCACTACTGAAGTATAATGAAATCTAGCAATGATTTACTTAGCCTTCTATCCAGCTGTCTTTTGGGGGAAATTTAAGGGTCATGATAACAACTGGTTTGGTTCATATTGGTGTTTTATGGCAAATCAACACTTTCAAGAATTTTTTTGCTGAAGCAAGCAGAGAAAAATGCCATGCCCAAAGGTACACCACAATGGCCGGTCCACAGTGATCCGATGAGAGGGTTAAAACCTGTACCCTTCTGGTCATAGGTCATGTACCTTAACTAATGAGCCACCACAACATGCATGAACTGGAAAGAAAGCTGAACAAAAGATCATTTTGTTGTTGCATTATCCAAGTTTTGAAAGGGGTGGGTGGGTAGATAGAAGCAGACAACCATTTCATGCATCACTAAATATTAAGATAAATATGATAATCCTGGTCAATTCCAGGGGCGATGCTGGCAGACTGTCACCTCAATACCTGTAATTTTGCTAGAATACAAATACAAATCTAGGCTGACGTTACCATTTCTGTTGTCAACATCGTAAACCTCCCCCTTTTAGGCCACTAAAAGCTTTCTTATTCTGAGTACAATATGAAATTTTTTGGAATTTTTCCTATTTAGAGAGGAAATGAAAAAGTGTTTTCATATTTCTGTCATTAACTTATGTATAATTTAACTGATTACTTATGTCAGCAATAATGCTTTAATCTACAAGATTCCCATTAAAAACTACACACGAAATTTGAAGAGTGAAATTTTATGCAATTTTATGCATTTATAGCCAGATCATGCAAATGTTATTACTCAAGGTTTTGAGATTTTTAAGCTCATTGTTAGAGAAGGGAAACAAGTTTTATTTCACATTTCATGGTATAAATGTAAAAAATGAACACTTTTACTTTAATATCTGTTACTTGTTTTTAATAGTGATCTATTTTCAAGGTTGCCATCTAATGCAAAGAGCAAGGAAATGCAGCAGTTCTTGCCAAATCAAACTAAGAAAGATTTTCATGCATTAATAAAGAATTTCTTAAGTTCTGATAATACCTATCTGAAATGTATAGTAAAACACATTTTAAGAGATTATTTTGAGCACTGTTGACCTCTCATCACTCGCTTCATATTTTGTCACCAGTTTGCTTATTCTAATGACAGTCTGCCTTAAAATTAGATTCCAGCATGGACCCAATAAATCTACAGTTGGTGTCAGGAAAGTCTATAGCTTCAGCCATATTCCACTACAAATATTGCAGCTCTACTTTATCATCATTAATGTCATATAAATATATGTGTGTCTGTGTGTGTGTGTGTGTGTGTGTGTGTGTGTGTGTGTGCTACATCTTCTATAAGCATCTTGAAATTGTTATCACAATATATTACTGTCTTTGCTCTTGCTTTTCTACTATATTTAACAAATGTGCATTGTATATTATTCCCAACATAGAGACCCAAGTAGGACCAAGATCATTAGTCACAGAGTCAAATGGTAGAACAGTTGGACAAGAAATCTGGGTTACTAAGATGCTTTTTTGCACTGAAAGTCTTCTATAAGCATCTTCTGTTATTACAGTTTATATCTGCCTTTGCTCGTACTGTTCTATCATCTCCTACCATTTTGAATAATGTACATTGCAGACTATTCTCAACACAAGAGGCCCAAGTGGGACTGAGATCATTCTCCTCATATATATATATATATATATATATATATATATATATATATATATATATATATATAGAGTGGCACATCACTAGCTTAATACTGGCAATATAGTGCAAATCAAAAGCTAAGTTCTAGAAATCTAACAGTATATCAATACTGGATGACAGATTAAACTTCTTAAATTTTAAAGCAAACATGAAGGCCTTATGCCATGATGTTTTCTGTCCAATTCTGTCCACTTCTCTTCAACACATTTTGAGAACAAGTCATTAAAGGCTTTCCTATTTTTAGTAATAGCAGGCAAATCAGATAACAGATCTGCATCACTTCTTAGAAAAAAAAGGGTCCTAACTTTGCAAGGATGCTTTCTTTAAAAAGTTTGGAAAAAATAGGTCACAAATTTTGGAGAAAAAAATTTAACGTTTTATATTTTTAATGATGGTTAAACTTGAGAAGAATAAATCAGCCAAATTGGTGGCCACATTTTAGACAGGGTGCAGGCCAAAGATGACAGGTTGCATGTTAGAGCACTATTACCAACTAGACATATCAAGAAGTCTTTTAATGAAAACCTTATGTTGATATGATCGTCCATTCAAAAGCAGTAATGACAAGATTTTCAAGATGGTTGCCACAGCAGCCATAATGGAGATCAGATTGGCACCATTTTCATTTAGGAGCAACTACACACATTAAGAAGTCTTTCAGTAAAAATCCCATCTTAAATGACCATCCATTCAGGATGAGTAGTGAAAATAAGATTTTTGGATGGTTACTGTGGTGACCATACTGGATAAGCGAGTTGCATCATTTTCATTTAAGGCCAACTAGACCATGGGATGAATGTATGCGTGAAGTTTCATAGCAATCTTCCAGGTAGATTAGGAGGACTAGTGATAAAAAAACTTGTGCTAACATACAGGCCATTCTGTAAGCTCTTTTGGTTGTTGTTGTTGATGTTATGTGTTTAATGCCATTTTTCAGCACAGGATAAGCTAAACATGGCAGCCAGTATATTTTGTGGATGAGGAATCTGGGAGATTCCTGTGAAGACCCACTGACCCAGGTGAAGCTACTGGTTAAGCTTTCTCACATACCCACACTGGCCAAGCTCAAGACTCGAACTCATGTGGTCAGAGATAAGATGTCACAGTCAGTGATCTGTAAAGGCAAGTGCCTGAGACCACTCAGCCACCCAGGGTCCCCTAAGCTCTTTTGGTCAATGACCAGTAGAGGCAAAATAAAATAAGTTGGAAGGACCTGTGGATACTTAGGCATCATGTACTTCATAGCAACTAACTTTGATGCTTAGACATGTGTTTTTCCCAATGTAACTCCTGAACCACCAAAATTTTCCACATCCCCTTAAAACCTTAATGTATTCACATCAACTTTAATGTAAACATATCAACAGACCATACAGTTTGTAGAGTTTTCCAAAATAATTAATATAAAAAGTGGAAAGCAAAAGCTGACCATTTACATGGGGGTGGGTGGATTAAAGTGTATTAACTCGACATTTTTACACTATTAGAAATAAATGTTAGATATGAGAACTCTCATGGCAAATTAAACATGTGTTCGAGTATCATTGAGTTTATCAGAATCAGGTTGTGTACATACATCTGCATCACAGTTTTATACAAAAATTCAAAAGCACTTTCTATCAATCTAGGTACAAATAAACTTTGTGCTAAAACACTACAATTCACACAAGTGGGAACCACTGTAGCACAGTTGATGTTGCAGATGACTCGTAATCCCTGGGTCACAGGTTCAATACCCACCCAGGTCAGTTGGGGTCAGCTACTTCTGTGTCTCCTTGGGAAACACACTTAGCTTCCATTTGCCCTGCATGATGTATGTGAGTGTGTGTGATTTGGATTTTTAACATAGCTTTAACAATTTGTTTCAGTCATATCACTACAATGTCTGCAGTGTGGCAGTTTATAGTGATGTATAGCACTGAGGCATCATGCCGCAGCCATGTAGCACTGTGTCCCACCCAGTCACATTATCATGACACCAGACTGACCAGTTCTAACACTAACAACCTGAATGCTAAGTGCCAAGTGAGCAAGCTGCTAGTACTACTTTTTATAAGTCTTTGGCAAGCTGCTAGTACTATTTTTTATAAGTCTTTGGTATGACTCAGCTGGGATTCGAACCTGCAACCTCCCACATCCAAGACAGATGCTCTAACCACACAGGCCACCAGAGTGGTCTCTGCATGATGTAAACAATAACGTTAAAAGTAACTTGACCAACAACACTGTGCATTATACATGCATACTACACACTATAAACTGCCACACTGCAGACATCGTAGCGATATGACTGAAAAATTGTTAAAGCTACGTTAAAAATCATAATCACATCACATGCATACTACATTGCTACACATCAACATGTATCCTGCAGTACATCACCCATGTATATATACAAAAACTATGAAAACTAACCATATTTGGATAAATAAAGACAGAATCCATAATATTCTTCAGCCTTTGGTGTAATTCCTTAATGACCTGTCACAAGTATAGGTCAGATCATTAATGTGAGGTGTCTCAGAATTCTGACACAGAGCAGAAGCAGAGTGATTGGATGATATGAGCTTATCAATCCCACTTCAAAAAAGGTTACCACAGGTGTTAATCTGGGTTGCATGCAAAAAGGCCTCTATATAAAAATAATATACCTTAGTCATGATGCTCATACAGCAATGAATACAAAGGAAATAGTGTAGTAATTTATGGGAGGTGGGATAGGTATGTTAATTTAACTTGAATCAGCTGTACTGGAATGTCCTTTACAGTGCTGCAAGGGGCATTTCTCTATGGAGAATCATGAAAGAGTACGGAAATCATGGCATATGAGGGAAAATGGAGTTCAAGGATGCAAAAGTAATGAACTGCAATAACCTTTGATTTTTTTTCTTGCCTTTTATGTTATATAATTTTATTTTGTTTTTCATTATCATCTACATCATTATCTCCATCATCAACATCCATGGCAATATGGTGACTACAGTTCTTTTGCATGTTTTTGCAGCAAAATCTGATTCACTGTGTTTAAAATACAGTTTTAACTAGAAATCATGCATGTTGCCATTAACAGAATGGAATTTCATGCCAGTTTACAAAATCCTATGTTGTTTGTGTTGACTCTGAAAATGAAGAGGGCATTTATTTAATTATTATTATAATCATCACTATAGCATGACCATTCTCATCACCACTATCACCATAAACATAGTAAAACTTCCCTACAGATACAATCATGGATGCACCCCTCCCCCCGTAAAAACAATTCCCGCAAGCTCATGGGCACAGTATTACTAGCAAGACTAATCTGCCCTAATCAAGTAATCCTTCCTATGTGTGACCATTAAAGGTCATGCAGTATACCCCTTTATCTACTGTACAGTTTTCTCAAGTACAAACTTTGATCAAGTGTGTCTGTGTTATTTAAACACAACAAACAGAGATCTGATTGGTTAGTTTTACCTGCCCATAGTCTAACCACATGATTATTGACATGCATAATGTGCCTGACATAATTTAAAATGTAAGATTTAGACCAGTACACAACGGCATAGTTTGCATAAAAATCCTCTGCCTTAGTTTATGCACCTTGAAATCATACTATGCTGTTACATACACAGCATATATACCTGGATGATGTCTGGTTCCATTTTAATTCAGGCTGACTTCATTCTTATCTATTAATAAGACTTGTATCTAGGTTCTGAACTTCTGTGCAATCCAGATAAAGTAACACATGTGCATTCTTTAACCATCAATTTCAAGTGGTGGTCTAGACCTGAGATCTCATGATTGCTTGTAATCTGACAATCAACATGTCTAATACTTTTGATCCAATCTGTGTAAATAAACTTGAAAAGACTGCAGACAGACTCCTAGCACCTTTCTGGTAACCTGTTATCTTTTTATCCACCCTCAACAATGCGTGTCATGTGGGGAGGGTGGATAAAGGTCTGACTCATGTTACCCTTTCTTCATTCAATACAGACTTATTGCTTCAAACAGCAGTAAGAACAAATGCAGTCATGGGCATCCAACAATCATAGGTCAGAGGTATGTGAAAATCAGATATTCTTTGAATAAAAAACCTACAGTGAAATAAAACTTAGCCAAATCCCTGCAGTTTTTGCAGTTTATTAAATATGATTCCAACAACTTATTTAGACCTGAGAATGAACTGAAGAAAAAACCCCAGATAATTACAACAAATGAATCTAACAGGATAACATACATATAAGAAACAATAGTGTCTTGAAGTCTTTTCTACTGGCTGACAAGAAATTTCCTGGCATTTAAGATTACAACATTTCTTCTTTTTAACTACAGTTTTGAAACCATCTCTGATTTTCTCTGACATTAACAAGATTTTCAAATAAATTGCTGTGGTGGACATGCTCGATGTCAGACTGGTACCACTTGTTCACTTTGGACCAGAAAGGTCTTCTGGTGGAGACCCGTTAGGTCCAAAGGGCCAACTACACATTATAAAAAGTCTTTTGTTGAAATCACAATATCTCTATGAACAGCGATCTAGTAGAAGTAACAACTGCAAGATTTTATATATAGCCTATGTAGCAACCATACTGAAAGTCAGATAAGCAAATTTTAATGTATGACCAACTAGACATCACACGTCTTTCTTGGAAATGCTGATTTGGATATGACCAATCATTCAGGAATAGACTTTATTTTCAATATGGCCACTGTGGCAGGTATATCAGATATCTAAACAGCACAACTTTTATTTAGGACTAACAGTGATAACATTTTCAAGATGGCTGCTGTTACTGCCATACAATCAGACTGGCACCACATTTTCATTAATGACCAACCTGACAATGTAAGAAATCTTGTGGTGAAAAACTGATGCATATATGACTTTCCAGTCAGAAGTCATGATAAACAAGATTTTCAACAGGGTTGCTGTGGTGGTCAATTCGACATGTTTATTCACCATATTGAATTTAGGACCAACAAGAATCGTAATAAGTCTTTTATTGAAAACCCCATGGTGATAAGACCATCTATTCATGAGAAGTACTGTGTTGGTCATGATGGATGTCTGTGCAGCACCATTTTCACTTAGGTCCAACTAGAAAATAGAATTTAATGTGTCTGTGTGTGTGTGTGTGTGTGTGTGTGTGTAAAGTTTCATGGCAATCTTCCACCTAGTTTTGGAGGAATGGTGATAACAAACCTGTGCTATTGGATGTATGGACAACAGACCATTGTGACAAGTTCTAATTGCATGCTTCAATGTATTCCTCAGATTTCATTCTGCATGCCTGTCAGGTCACTTTAAACATAGTATAAAGTCTATTCTCAGGGCAACAAGCATAATGATGTCAAGTTGAAGTCCCAAATATTACTATCTTCAGGGATTTATGACTGGGCAAGTCCAAAAATCGCAAGGAGTACCACAGGGAGGACAGAGTGAGGCCAAAGAGGATAGGGTGCAGGCCAAAGAGGACAAGGTGCATGGGTCAAAGAGGACAGGGTGCATGGGCCAAAGAGGACAAGGTGCAGGGGCCAAAGAGGACAGGGTGCAGGCCAAAGATGACAGGGTGCAGCGGTCAAAGAGGACAGGGTACAGGCCAAAGAGAACAGGGTGCAGGAGCCAAAGAGGACAAGGTGCAGGGGCCAAAGAGGACAGGGTGCAGGGGACAAAGAGGATAGGGTGCAGGCCAAAGAGGACAAGGTGCAGACCAAAGAGGATAGGGTGCAGGGCTAAGAGGATAGGATGCAGGCCAAAGAGAATAGGGTGCCATCCTGAAAAGGCAGTGTACAGCACACTCTGAAAACAGCCAAGGCACAACAATACATGTTTTGTATTGCCCAAACTTCACAGTTAAAAGTTATATGGTCAAAATATGTCTTCTACACTAACAAAGTTCATGTTTTACCGTGAATAGTGAATTATGTTTATATTAACCTCCTGTGAACAAACAAAACATGTTTTTTGTATAGTGTATATTGTATTCTTGCTGTTGTTTTTAATCTCCATTAATAATGGAACAAATTCTAGATACCAAAATCTAGAACTATTTCAGTTAATGAGGTCTCCAAAACTGGTAAAAAGGAAAAGGGAGTAATATGCATACTTTGATACAGGAGACCAGCATTTAATTTCTGAGGTGGGCCTGGGAGTTTCTTTTGAAATGAGTATTTTGTTCTTTTACCTCAAGAAGAATACTTTTTCAAGCTATTTGGGGCCAAATTTTCTGCGAAAAAAATATCAGCACCACTGCCCCCCAATTAATCAATTAATCAAATGGTCAGTTTTTAAACATCATCTGCATTTCATTCCTGTAATAAAATGAGCCATTTAGAACAATAATTTGGTGTTGTAAAATGGGGCCCCCAGGTGACAGAGTGGTCTAATGTGTTCAGCTATGCCAAAAACTGCCCTCTCACCTCTGACCGCATGGGTTTGAGTCTCAGGCTCAGCCTATCCTATATGAGTATATAAGAAAGCTTGCTGGGGTTCTTGCCATGGTTTCCATGGGTTCTTAATCCACAAGATATGCTCCCTACCATGAACAGCCTATAATGTGCTAAAAAATGGTTTTAGGCCCACAACAGCAACAACAATCTGTAAAGTTTAATAACTTCTGGACCAGGTTTCAAGTTCTGCCCATATGGCCAAACTCTGAACCTTCAAGACAGTACATGGATGTACTATCAGCTGTTGACCTGCAACTCTGTATACGACCTGAGAAAAAACTTGATGCTCAACAAAACAATTCCCTCGCACAGTTAAAAAAAATTTTCCAAGTTCTCCTGTTTTACAACTTATGACATTTAACATCATGAAAACATTTTTCAACTATTACAGAAAGAAATTCTTAGATCAAAAATTTGCAGTTTTATGTACACAAACTTTTGCATTCCATGCATTCATTATACATGTATTCATTACATTTTTCCTGTGGATATATTTTGTACAGACATCTGGTTTAACCACAGAAATAAGAGTATGAAAGTCTACACCTCCCCTTGTCAGACAAAAATAATTACGTGTGCAGATAACAGATTGCAGCTTATAAATTGCAGGAATTCTGTCATCTAGAATAATAAATTGTAAGATACTGCCATAAATCTGTCATACCTAATTGATCAACTAAACAGTGATATCAAAATCAACTTTCTCCATACCAATAAAAATTTAAAAAAAAAAAAAAAAAGTTTCATCATTGTCATCTGTAGATTATTAATGGAGGCATGACACCGGAAACTTTATAATTCTTATGGTCCTTTTATTTGGTAATCTGTTAGGGAAATTACACAGGCAATACAACAAATTGCATGGATAAATGCCTGCTTGTCATATAGTTTTTATTCCTATATCAGCACTAGAACATAAGAAAAGATTTCAATTTCATTACAGAAATATGATTTTAACTCATTGGCATGTAACTTGAAAATTTAATTTTGGAAACTTAAGCATACAAGCTAAGGGTCGCCATTCTACTTTGTTCCACATGGCCCTTGTTTGATGTGGAACAAAGTGGATCAGCAACCCTTGGATAGCAAAGATGTCTTTGCACTAGGTAGCATCTAAGCTAAATATTTCAAAGTTCTTCAACTACAGAAATACTCTATGAGTCATATCTCCATGATTTTCCCACAAAGGGGAGAATTCCCTCCCCAGCATTTTCACATGGGGAGGGATTTTAAAATGGGACTTTTTTAAAATTTGAGATCAATATCTACCAACAGAACCCCTAAAGTATGCTTCAGCAAACATGCATTTAATATATAACTTTACTGAATAATGAAAAAGCTTGCAGTTTATCTTCATTTTTGGGGATAGCTGCAGCAATCATGTGTTTTGACAATGGTAATGTTGCATGCATTAGAACAGCGGACATTACCAACTAATACTGAAAAATGCATGTCCACCATTGTGCAGCCCCTCCAAGTGCAGTTGTTAAAATTGTTTTCATAACTAGATAATCAATAAAAGCATCTCATTACTCAATTGCAAATGGTCACTTAGAAAGTGCTTGATTATGCTGGCTGATTTAGAAGCAAAGTGCTTATATGATCAGATGAAAATTCATTAATAACAATTGTTGTTACAGGCTTCGTGTGTGTATGTGAGAAAGCTTGCCAGTAGCTTCTCGTGGGTTGGTGGTTCTTTCCAGGGTTTTCCCGGGTTCTTCCTCCACCATTTATACTGGCCGCCATGTATAGCCAATCTTGTGCTGAAAAATGGCATTAAACCCTACAACAACAGGCTTCATAATGCTCATGACAAACCACAAACTTTTAAGAAAGGAATCATTAAATTTAGGGCATGTTCTTAATCATATGTCTTGGCAAAAATGCTGTAGTACAAATACGTGCACATGTGCTTTAATTTCACTATTCACTGATAATTAGGATAGTTTACACCATATATACTCACTTAAAAGTCAAATCCAACTGGAAGACAACTCAGACCCTGATCTGCCACTGCATAATGCACCAGTATAGCAGGGTCTATATTGTCGGTTCTACTAATTATTCCTAACAAGCTGCATATCATCTATGTTTAACACTTCAAAATAAAGCAACATTATTCAAATTTTCATCAATGTGTCAAACTCAAATTGCATTGCTGCTGCAGTACATTTCGTTCATAGAGTCTAAAGTTCTGAGATCCAAAAGCAAAACAGGAAAACATTACAACAAAAAAAATTACAACACGCCTAAACCTTCAGCATTCTGGTGCTTGTTAATTACAAATGTGTAGCATATGCAGTCCCGACATAAAAACCTTGTGCAGCCAGATGCAGCACAAACAACAGTACCCCATCAACTTCTGTTCTAATAGTTGTCTGTCAAAAAACCCCAAACAAAACAATGCAGATTTTCTGAAGATACTGGAAAGATTTTGGAGCTAATACTGATGCTGAGATATGCAGCTGCCATACAATCAGCATGTATGCACAAAACTGAGTTTTGAAGTCTGGGAACAAACATCTATTTTTAAGATAAGATAAGATACAGAGGTCCTCCTTCTCAACATTTAACTACGAAAATAAAAGACTGCACAAATATTAGCACCCCAAAGATAAAAAAATCAAGGCCAAAGAATCAAATTGAGCACACAACATCCACAGCAATTATTTCACAGACCATGCGAAGATTCAAATACTGTACCAATCTGATTAAAGAAGATCTCAAACTTCTGGAATAGAAGCTAATTAAAATGTATTTCCATGCAAGTGAAAGCTGACATAAGTGCATTTAATTCTGAATGCCAAACTGCAGATGTGCATGGATCGTGAACATATCTAACTTTCAGCTGCAAAATAATACAGATCCCTGGAGGGCTGGCTAAACATTGGCTGAAACTTCAAGAACTTAACCATCATTAGCTAAAAGTCTGGCTAACTGGAAAAAGCTGGGGGAGGGAACTTGACTATTCTAAACAAAGGGATCTTACAGCTTTGTTTTAGAGCTCATACAACCTGAAGATACCCAGAACCAGATTTTTCAGGTTTTAATGATGAGTCAACATCGATCAGCAAAACAAATAATTGTATCAACATCAGGAAAAAGACATTAAAAGACTGAAATAGAGGAATATGTTGTACAGACTGATGTTATTTCTGTCAACATAAATATAGAACAAAATAAATAGAAAGCCATGAGCAAATGCAAATCAACTTCACAATTTCTCCTGACCACTGAAAAAGCTGATCATTTTTGTTTTTAGGTTAAGCTGCTTTGAACATGGCATACTGAAATGTAGGTCACCTACTGGTATTCTAACTCTGTTTGGGTCATGACTATAAAATGCAGAAAACAAATTTCGGTATTTATAAAAGCACACAAAACTCAGATATCTTCATTATCCAGATATACTTGAGAACAGAATCAACTTTAAATCTTTATAAACATATTAAGTGTTGTATTTAGAGCTCATTATACAGAAAACCTCACAACAGTTGTAAATGAATGAAGACACTAATTTTGGGGCAGAATGATGTTTTGTTTTTTAGTCATAACTAAAGCAAAACATTTCATTATGTTTAAATGTAATGTTTTTTGTTGTCCCTTAGTTATGTACTCCTTAAAATGTGTCATAAAAAATAGAATGCGACAATTAGCTTTTGCATTTGTTTTAAAGATTAATTAATTCACAGTGGATATTTTCTTTTCCTACATCAATACCAGATATATTCCATTGTGTGGTTAAAAATGGTGCTATTTTAATGAATGGCAAAGTCATGAGTTAAAATGTAGTAACACAAGATGATATATGGCATGTATAGAGGAAAATTTTTTTAATATTATATACCAAACCCTTTTCTGAATCACAGCGCTGATGATTAAATTCTGCTACTGAGCGAACAGCGTACCATAAAATCAAGGTAATCACTAGGGTAGTCTGACTGATATCAAGGCTGACATGGATCAAAGTTTATCGATGAAATTCTGCCATATCCCACAATTTTGAGGTGGTTTCATCATTGTAAAGATGGCTTTGAATCTATGGAAGATGGCCCACATTGTGGAAGACTTGTCTGCAACTGGCGAGTGGGAAGTGGCTGCTGTGAAGAAGGCAACTGATGAAGATGCCGATACACAGTAGAAATCATTTCCATTATCAAAGGCATAAGTTTGTCAGCTGTTCTTAATACACCACTCCCAGATAGCTTGCAGAACCACTTATTACATGGAGGCAGATGTGGATCTCATTTTTCTAATTGAAATTGCAAAAAATGCTCAATTTTTTTTTTACTGTAAAAAAAAAGTCATTTATAAAGCTTGTAAATGAAACCTTGGCATTCTGCATGTTTTATGGCTACAAAATGGCAGTTAGTGCACAGATATTTGAGTCAACATCATGAAGTTTGCAACTTTTTATACGAATTCGTGTATTTTGTTAAATTGTCTTCACAGGAATGTTTTTTTCAGTGTATTTAAAGTAACAATATATGAAGAAATTTTGATCAATTAAAATGTTAGTAATGTCTACTGGTGACAATAATTCAAGAATAAATACCATTTAAATAATTTTTGTCAAGTGAAATTTGTGTTTTAGTTTTATGCCCACTTTTATCTAAAGCAAAACAATTTAAATCAATCATCACAGCAATGCCCAAGGGCATTTCTGTGAGAATCTAATTAAGAACCAACTCTATTTTTTTTGTCTCCAGCTTGAGGAAGAGTTGGTGACATTGTTACAATGAACTAAAAGTAGACTTGTATTTTATTATCATGTTAATTATTCTGTATCAAATGAAGTAGAATAAAAAAAAGTTAAAAGGCATGCAAATTCAACCTGTATAAAAGTGAGCACATGTTAAGCCAACTTGTTTTGACTAAATCGAGAACTGAGAAACTCTAAGTACATGTAACATGCATAAAAGTATAAAGGCCTGCTAGATACAAGAAAAGCTGTTTCACACACAGTATTCGTTACGGAGAAGCAAGTCCCAAGTTTATAGTGAAATTAAACTCAACTTATACTCAAAAGTTTGCTCAAGGACGAGCAGAGATTTTGCTATTATTTACAATGAAGCCACAGCTCAGATGATCTCTAATTTACTGTAGCTCTTTTTTTAAATGAAGGATCTTGTTTTATTCTGAATCCAAAGTAAAACTAGAATGTATCCACACCTGTTACTTGCCAACTGTGAAAAGAATGACCTGATGTGTTTTAATGAGATTATCAAAGTGACGAAAATGTATTTACTGTGGGTGGTAAAACAAATCTGAAAAATCTAATATTTACCTATCAATATTACACTGCCTAACTTCCAGATGCTAATTCACATGTCCAACCTACTGATTATATATGGTCATACACAATTTCTAACCACCTATTTGGTTGGAAGGTTCAAGGCCTAAGAAAAGAACCTGGAACCAGGTGGCCATATTGGATGTCCAAGTGGAGCCATTTTAACTTTTGATGAACTAGGTATCACACAAATTCTGGTGAAAAGCCTAGGTGAGATGACTTTCCACTGAGGAGTAGCAATAACAAGATTTTTAAGATGGCAGTCATACATAATGGATGTGAGATTAGCCTCATTTTTATTTAGGATCAACTTGATATCATGGGAAATCATTCACTGAAAACCCATGTTTATATGACTATCCTATCAGGAAGTAGTGATAACAGGATTTTCAGAGTGGCTGCTGTGGTGGTGTATAGTTTCCTGGTAATCCAACAATTAGTTTCAGAGAAGTAGTAACAACAATTGTGTGCTTACAGATGAATGGATGTTAGACTGATGAGAGAGGGATGGCAGACATTAGGCCATAAGTTCCTCTGGTCTATGACCAGTGAAGATAAAAAAGGAATGAAAAAAACCCCAAAAAACGAAATGAGTGAAAATTGTATACCAAATTTGGAAGACAGACCTTTGTTTCTTCATTAAATACCTCAAACATTCAGTAAATGTTCCCCCACTTTTTTAAATGGAGGGTTAATTTTCCAAATGAATGTTGTGGTCTAGACTAGATCCTGTAATAGATTTTGCTCAGGTTGACCAGCAAGTTTTTCTGTCAAATGTTTTGCAGAATAATCATCTTGAAAGTGCTGCCACAATAAACTGCAAATTATGAGTTAAAGTGCCATACCAGTGTAGATAAAGTTAATAAAATTCAATATTATTTTAATAGAAAATAAGATCTGGAAGTGGTATAAAAAAATCCGATGTAAAAATTCGCCATAGTAGCTGAGAAATATGCTCAGGTGTGTTATTGAAAATAATACACATCGGACCAATTTTATCGCTCGGTAATTTCCGGAATGTGTACATCGCCTGACTTCATATTTTAAACACACAGCTTACTTCCGTTTCTATCAAAACATAAACAAAGCACATGTTCCGTTCCATATTAGTTTGAAAAGTTTTATCATCATAATCATGCCAAGTGGAGATTGTGTAGGTACAAGCAAGGGCAGCGGGGTCAGGTGTGTTGCAACAGATTGTGGGAATACAAATGCTGATGGGTTTTCCATGCATTCCTTCCCGAAAGACCAAGCACTTCATCGTAGGTGGACAGATTTTGTAAAAATCAAAAGAGCAAACTAGGTTGGTCTGACTGAGTTTTCTGCCCTCTGCTCTTTTCATTTCACACCAGAATGCTTCCCATTTAGGTATAGATTTGAGGTTGAGCATATGGGTTGGACACCAAAGAAACTCAAACTCAATGACGATGCTGTCCCTTCTATCCACTGTGTGAAGGAAACTGACAACCAAGCCAAGGTAACTGCAAATGTATCAGAACCTTCAACATCAAAGCATTAGCTGTGTAGCCTGAAATGTTGTCACCATCAGGGGAAGTAACTTGTCAAGTGTCACCTCCAAAGAAAATAAGAAGGGGCTATTCAAAGAGAGAAGCAGCAAGGGTGAGTTTTTAATGACAAGTACCATATTATTATATCTGATATTCAGCAGAAAATCAGTCACCACACCATTTCCATTTGTACCCTGTAGAATGTTCCTTCACAGTTTCCAAAACAATGCAGCAGATATCTGATAAATTAAGCAACGAGATATAAACATTTGAGAAATATTGTCAATATTTTCATGTTGCCTTCAACTTAGTTTGACCATGTGAATAGAAAAATCTTTCTGCTGGTAGATTTAGAAGGCCTTCATATATATTTCATTGTCGGACTAATGTGCGAATCAGATTACATATAGATATTTACAAACATGATGAGGTTTATTCCCATTCCCAATTAATAAAAATCTCTACAAAACAATATGTAGTACAAATCTGACAATATTGTGTCATGATTCTTTGGGTGGTGGTGGTGTTGTCATGTTGAACAATTTCTCAGTTGTATCATGACTGTAATTATTTTTAGGAAGTCAGTGAATAGCCTCAGTATAAGTGACTGATAAATGTTTTCTAATAAGGTACATTTTGTTTTAGATTATTGTTCCACATGAGGAACAATGTTCACAACAAACAGACAGGGAGACAACTTTGGATCAAGGATTAGAAAATTCATTTGGCACTATTAAAGAGGTACATAAAATTTAGCTTCATTCTCTCTCTCTCTCTCTCTCTCTCTCTCTCTCTCTCTCTCTCTCTCTCTCTATATATATATATATATATATATATATTAATCCATATTTTTATGAGAGAGACATTTCTGACAACAACATGTTTTAACAAAATGCATGTCAGATTTCTAGAAATAAATTAAAGGAAGAATTACAGCTTAAACGTTTGGAGAAAAGGATAGATTTGCTCGTAATAAGGAAATAATAAGCCAGTATTTACAAAAACATTTTTTTATGTTTCAAACTCATTCTGTTATGGTGGATAGGGTCTTTTATTGAATTCATCATAGGAAATTTGGGAACTGTTTTCTTTATCCAAAAATATTTTCATCTTCTTAAACTTTTCTAAATGCTAAAATAACTTGCCCAAACAAAGTACAGTATTCAAAAGCTATAAAACTCATGCAATTGACCTTTTTCAGGCTGATGAATATAAAATTGATAAAGTGATGCCTCTGACTGCATCCATTGGATCTATTTCTTATTGATCAATAATATTTGGTATGTAAAAGCATCTAATGGAGTACATGTCATATAGGTATGTGACTTTGACTTAATTGTATTGGTCTAGTAATTTATTGAATTTAGATATATTTTTGTTAGTGCACACTTTAATTTTCGTGCAAGATAGCCTAAAACCTAGCTTTGATGAATATATTTTATAATTTATAAAATCTAAAGTATTTGAAAAGCTTGAAGAGATTGTGACCAGCAGACAAATGAGAAAAGATGTACCAAAGCTCTGGACAACAAACTTCAGCACTGGAGGGATACCACTCCGTGATCATTCATTTTGCACCAAAGATGATTGGTTTCTCCTATCACGGAATGCTTTCAAGGTAAATCTTAAATTATTCCACACAAATAATACTGATTCAGGTTTTTCAGTGTTTTATTTATAGTCCAGTATATTCATCTTCAAATTAAATCATAGACATCAAGATCTGATCTTTTGATATCCTGCAATATAAAATTGTATAACAGTTTTTAGCATTTTGGAATGTTTGCGAAAACAGCCAAAGAGAGCAAGCATGCACTAAGGACAGGAGAGCCAGATATAAAATAGTGTATCTAAAGTACAAGAAAGGAGAAGACACTGTCATTAAAATCCTTGTTGACTCAACATATTGTAACACATTAGCAATTAATGAATAGAAAGGAATACATCACTCAGAGATATAAATACTGTTGCACCAAGTGTAAGTACCTATATTCTTTTTTTTATTACATTCAAACAGTAAAGGCAAAATATTTGTTAAAGTTGACACTCATTTAATTTTAAAGGTCATGATTTTGGCCCCATGGTAAAACAATTAAAAATATGCAAAAAAAATTTAAAGACAAATATCTTTAATTTATGTATTAACTTCAAGAAAAGGTTGCAGTTTTTGGCTTGTACAATACAATGCATACTGAATTCACTTTAATTTGCAGATTATGTTGAATGTCTGATGAAAACAGCATTCAGAATTGGACAGGTGTCTCACATGAATGATGAAGGAGTGAAACCTCTGGTAGATGTACCACCACCATTATGTAGTTTGTATGAGAGGCCTGACAAGGATATTGCTATTCAAAATCTTCTTGGCAAGTTTAATCGCTGTCAGCCTCATGAAAGCCAGTGTAGATCAGGTTTTGATCAGGAAAGGCAGTGTGGATCCTCTAAACAACACATGATGGAATGATGACCCTCATTTCCTTGCCCAAGAAGTACCAACACCACCGAGCAAATTGTCTATATGCTGTATACTGATGTCTTCTGAAATAATAATTTGAAAATTAAGTTGAAATAAAATATGCTTTATGCATTAGATCAAATTTAGGAAATCAAAAGTTTTAGTAGATAGTTTTAGTAGTGGCCCAGTGTGATTTATTGTTATTTTGTGTTAAATCAATAAAGTTAAATGATTCCAAATTATAATCTGTGCATGTATGTATGTGTGTATATATATATATATATATATATATATATATATATATATATATATATAAAACCATTTTATTTTCCAACACAAAAAATGAAATAAAACAATATTTGTACATGTATTGGTGTTGTTTTTTGGCATGATTTATCAGTATCACTGTAGTATAGAGGTTTGACAATGTAGGCCTCCAGAACAGGGGTTCAATCCATGAAGGTGGCATAAAATGACTGGAAACAGAGGTTTATTTATTTGCTGTATTAATAACCCCAATACTACGCTGTCATGCATAGACCATGAAAATAAAATTTATGAAAACAGAAGAACATGAAAAATTACTCAGACATTTTACTTACTCATTTCCTTGTTCTGGACGTTCTCCAAATTGTTGTCTATACTGGTAGTATGCAACTTTTAAAACATGGATGTCTAGACAAACTGGACTGAACACTGGAAGGTCCGTTATACATTGTATCCCCTGGTATTCATTGCGGACACTTGTGACCATCTCTATGTCACAAAAACATACACATTCTCTTGCTGTGGGCATTACCAAACAATGTCCACAACTGCACCTAAAACACTTTTATTCTTTAATGCACAGTGCTGTGCTTGTCAAATTTAATCTCATATTTATGAACATATCAATAGCACAGTACAATGACACAAACTAAGTCAGAAACAGGTGAAACATTTAGTACAGCACTGTAAAATTAAATTAAACATGAAAGAAGATAGAAGTTGGAAGTAGATGCTTACCACAGAAAAAAGGGTTTATTTCATAGTTTATAAAAATCAACTATTAGCATACATATGAGAAATTTGAAATTTTAACTTATAATACAGTGTACAGAATATATGAATTCCAATTTAATGTCATGAGGGTAGTATCCTGCCTATTTTAACAACTGTGAAAAAGAGAACCTCCTTTCCTAGGAATCTGAAGTACTTCTAAATTGTATCAATTTGTTCACATGTTTTCGAAGCTTACAAATGTGATCCGATGCATCTTTTACTTATAAACGTATAAATACGTCTCTACCCATGAAATGCAATACACTTATACAGCCTTTATTACAGGTGAGAAAAAATCCATTTGTAAACGAACATGAGACTGTTGAACAGTACTGTAAACATCGTCGGATACATATATCTATCATAACTTATGGCCGTAGACATATTCAGAAAACAATTATCATGAATTGTCCATCAATCTATCTTGTCTTTCTTCGTCGTCATCTTCATCTGCAATTTCAGATTCGTCAGTACTGGAAATATACAGTATAGTTCAAACTGGTACAAATTAATTTGGGTGCTGGCAGCCGCTTTTACAACATTATCAGAATCTTCCAAGCTTTGTACCTCCACATCTTCGAATGGCGAAGACCCGCAGGACAGTGACAATTCACTTCCTTCAGAATCGCAGCTTTCATGTTAAGTTTCGGATGACTTTTCCATAATATGATGATACCAACTCGGCCTTTGTTTACAAATAGGTGTTCAAAATGTGATGTCACGCTTTGTTTTCACTAAATACCAGAAGTGGTTGGCAGTTGCATTCGGTTATTATCTTAGACAGGTGCGAACGCGATATTCTATAGGCTCCCATGCAGTTATTACTGAAAATTTTCAATCAGAATTTTTTACATTCATATTTTGAATATATATTCTCATTCACTAACAAATTAACTGAATAAATGTAGATACACTGTTATGGCACTTTAAACACTTTGCAAATTAAAGAAATTATCTTTGAAAATTTTATTGTCTGTCATCACATTTATCTACTCTTATATTCAATTATTCTTATCCATAAAGCATAAAACCCTGCCAAAAGAAAGCAAAGACACCCTCTGAAATATATCCACTACAGGTTGATGTCTTAGTCCTGGTAGGTTCACAAGAAATCACATGGATCAATTTGGATATGGTTATTTCCTGTTGCCAAAGGGTCAATTTGTAACTCTCCAGGTGAATAGGCCCCAATTAAATTTAAGTGACCCAGCTGATCTGTCTAGACATTTAGACTTACATGTACTTGAAATGTTCTGAAAGCACCTACAAGACACAATTTTACACACTCTTATTTTACTACTGGCCCAGTTCTGTTTAAAACTTACAATGTACAAGAATGTGGAAATTTGCTGCAGACATCAATAACAGGATAATGACTATTTTGATCAATAATAAATATTGCAGACTGAATTTTTATAAACAGCCCCAACTAGAATTAGGTCCATGCCAAGACAATTTCGTACTAGTAAAAGTGAACCCTCTTGAAATGCATTTGTTGGGGTCCATTACTGCTGACAATATTATGTACAAACTGCTGACTGCATTATGTACTAAATCATGGTTTAGAAGAATGATAAAAGATAAATGCATGTATAAGTGGGGTGTGAGAGATATAACCAAAATGGGATTCAAATGCAGTAATAATTTTACTACCTGCCAATTTATGTAACAGTTATGATTAAGATAGCTCCCATGCTTGATGAAAATTAATCATTGCTGTGTAAGAACATTATTTATTATCTGTAAGCTATCAATTTCTAAAAGTCTACTGTTTGATCTGCCCCTCAACTTGGCTCATGTTTCCAGTAGTGTGGTAAAATAAAGACCATCTAAGACAAACAACTGGGCACTATGGCATGACTGTCTTATATCCAAATTTATAACAATAAAGGATTACATGGTTTAATTTCATGTCAGCACTATTATTGGCTATATGATGCCAATTAAATGGTTAGTTCTAAAAATGTAAAGATAATGAAGTGAGAAAAATAAACATAATTGCAAACATGAAAAACAAAATAAACAGTAAAGATATCAAAACTCTGTAAAAGGTATAAAAAATAAATGGAAAAAAATTATAAAATCCTTAACTACAGGATCACAATTTATATTAAAACCACATTCCCTCAAAACATCAAAAATTTTCTAATAGTATATCATAACAAAGTGTTTTAATTGAGTTCACATAAAAAAAAAACAGTTCTGTGTCTCTGTAGGACTCACGGCACTAATTCAGTTCCCATAAGTAAACCTATGCAAACACCATGATATTAAAAATTCAATAACTTAAAATTTCTGAGTGCCCACGATCAAACCTATATTTATCAGTATAGATGAAACCTGGATGTCAGCTTCTGTGTAGAGGAAAGGATATGAGCCGCATCATTTTCTGGACCCGCATGTGTTTGAAATGTGCTTTCAATCCTGCACCAAAGAGTCAGGTGCTAATTTCAGCAATGAGTTAAAGGACTGGGATTCTATCAATAAAACAATGTCTGCATTTTTCTTCACTTAAAACTAGGATAAGTTCTCAAAAGATTCTTTTTCCTAAAACATAACTTTTCATTATTAACCAATCCTGGCCAGCCAAACCCATATATACTCTACTTTATGTTCACCCATTTCCAGGATGGTTCCCATTTTTCCATACCATTAGTACTGTGTGTCCTATATCCACCCTTGATTTTCTTGACAGCCCTAGGAATAGTGTGTATGCGTGTGTGTGTGATTTGGATATTAACGTAGCTTTAACAATTTTTCAGTCATATCACTGTGATGTCTGCAGTGTGGCAGTTTATAGTGATTTCTACCACTGGGGCATCATGCCGCAGACATGCAGCATGATGTCCCACCCAGTCACATTATCCTGAAACCAGGCCGACCAGTCCTAACACTAACCTCTTAATGCTGAGCTTCAAGCGAGGCAGCTGTTAGTACAATTTTTGTAAGTCTTTGGTATGACTCAGCCAGGGATCGAACCCGCGACCTCCTGCATCCGAGGCGGACGCTCTAACCACTGCCCTAGGAATAGTATAGTTCAATACATAAGTAAGCAATGTGCATAGTTCTGCTTGTCAAAGATTACATTAGTGAATATTAAATTATATTGCAAATTCATTTTCATCTAAAGAGCAATGGTGCATTTCAGGCAACATTTAAATATTTGAGCTTTATTTAAGAAAATCAGAAAAAATATTAAAATAAAGCTGTCTAATAAGAGTCATCTTTTTTAATATCACCATTTATCTCTCTTCAATTTAATTCTGAAATATATTACCACCCTTGTCATATTATGTAATTAAGGGGTTAAAGGTCAAGGTGACCATCTATATGTACATGTATTATTACAGAAAAAGAGATTTAAATGATAAAAATTACCTAAAATTCCTCCTAGAAGATATATAATTTAAAACTAAAGTAAGGTAGACGTAAGTCCATTAAAATGCAAAATATGAGGTTTCAAAACAGTCACTGAAAGAAATTAGTGGGATGCAAAGTCATGAGAGGTCATCCCCATTAAGCATGGTGGAAAAGACCTAAGTGATCAAATCTGATGCATTATGTTTCAAAACGCAATTAGGAAATATCATATTGCTTACTAAAATTACTCTATAGATGGTAATTTGTATAAATTTTATATACGTATTGCTTAGATACGAACCAAAGTGCAAAACACTCCACCTAACATAGTCAAATCTATACCCTGTTCCCCCCTCCCCCCCTTCTTGGCAACAGTTGATATATCTGAATATGTGTTTAATATCCCATTGAAAGTCACTCTGTGGTTTACAAAAGGTATTACTTTTGCTTGTTATCCACAAATAGAACCATATGATTGCAGTTAGAGTAATGTTAATTGCACCTGCATGTGTGGAGTCACCATACTGCTGTAGCTGTCTATAGGACTCACTATACTAATTCAGTTCCCATAGTAAACCTGTGCAAACACCATGATATTAAAAATTCAATAACTTAAAATTTCTGAGTGCCCATGATCAAACCTATATTTATCAGTATAGATGAAACCTGGATGTCAGCTTCTGTGCAGAGGAAAGGATATGAGCTGCGGCATTTTCTGGACCTGCATGTGTTTGAAACGTGCTTTCAATTCCGCACCAAAGAGTCAAGTGTTAATTTTGGTAATGAGTGTTTCAAACTCAAGACTGTTAAAGGACTGGAATTCCATCAATAAAACGTCTGTATTTTTTTGTCACTTACAACTAGGATAAGCTCTCAAAAGATTCTTTTTCCTAAAACATAACTTACATTATTAACCTATCCTGGCCAGCCAAACCCATATATACTCTATTTTATGTTCACTCATTTCCAGGCTGGTTCCCATTTTTCCATACCATTAGTACCATGTGTCCTGTAAGCATCAGTCAGGCTGTTGTTGTTGTTATAGGGTTTAATGCCATTTTTCAGCACAAGATAGGCTGTACATGGCAGCCAGAATAAATGGTGGAGGAAGAACCTGGGTAAACTCTGGGAAGAACCACTGACACACGAGAAGCTACTGGCAAGCTTTCTCAAGTAGCCACACTGGCCGAGCCCAAGACTCGAACCCACGCAAACAGAGGTGAGATAGCAGTGATCCGTAATGGTGAGTGCTTTAGACAACTCAGCCACTCAAGGCCCCCATGAGTCAGCAGGTTCTTGTGTCCTATATGTGGTCGACAGTGTTCATGGGGTGACATTTCCCTGCCACTGGGGCAAGACCCAAGTACCAAGTGTGTAATCCAAAATCCTGTTACACATGTCAAGCCCTGGCTTTAAAGCCCCAATGCCACTGTTATGTGCAAAAAGAAGCATATGCCAAATCACCTGAATAATACTGAATCTTGACTGATATTGATCCTGAACATCATTGGGTACCTTTAAAATTTGATAATATTGACATTTCATCACATTATGAGCAATATCTTGGTCAAAATGAGAAATGCGAACATTTATCATATGCATACAAATCAATCCAATGTTGACTGGCGACATCGGTCAGTCAACCAATTTCATTCGAAAGCTGTAGCACAAAATTTGATGACAACATTGATGTAAACAAATGATGCCAACACTAAGCTTTGTCAGATATGGTTGGTGATCCTTATGGGATATTATTCTAGATTACTTTGTTTCAAATATAAATAAATTATATACAAAATGACAAAAAATAGGTCAGGTTTATTGTTCATAATCAGCTTAAAAAAGTAGGCCCATCCTTTTCTCTTGAATCAATTTGACTGCCATGTGCTAATGCTCCGTTATTAAAGTAGTCACTAGTGAAATTTGTTGAATGTACAAAATTACTACTTTTGAAGCACTCCAGAATAAAAAAAAGAGAACTGCAAGCAACTTTGGCGACTGAATTATGAGGTGGCACCTCTTAATTCTAAACTGAATATTTGAACGTCATTTAAACCTTGTTTCCAAGAACAGTTAATGTCAGTAGTTTTTTTAACAAATCATTTCCTTCCAGCCAAACTTTAATTAAACTGGAAGTGTTATGTATAACTATATCATGTGTATTATTTTTATAAGAATAGTTTTTATAAGGGTCATTTAGTTAATGATATTTTCAATTCTAAAATCCTATTAATGGATTTTAGTACTCTTACAATGAGTACATGTATAAATGCATACTATTTTATTCACAGAAATTCCAAGGTCATTGTTCTGTTGTTGTTGTTGTTGTGGGGCTTAACGCCATTTTTCAGCACACGATAGGCTATACATGGCGGCCAGTATTAATGGTGGAGGAAGAAACCGGGAAATCTGCGGAAAGAACCACCGACCCACGAGAAGCTACTGGCAAACTTTCTCACATATCCACATTCGCCGAATCTTAGACTCGAACCCACGCAGACAGAGGTGAGATGGCAGTGATCCGTAACGAAGAGCGCTTTAGACCACTCGGCCACTCGGGGCCCCGCATTGTTCTGTAACAATGTAGTAAACATCACGTGATCCAAGGTCACTTGTACTGTAGAAAGGTCAGACTGTCCTAGTGTCTGATTGGTTACAACTGTTGACTGTAACTGATTTATTTCAGAATATTTAGATGATTCACTGAAAGCCTGGAATCATATACTAGAAATAGCATATTAGATACTGCACTGTTAGCTTAATATCTTTCTATATAACCAATATAGAATGTTGAATCACTCGTTCCTGACATTATAAATGAATTGCAGTGCTTTGAAAAAACATTCATAGCTGAACAAATTATTGTAAAGTTATTCAAAGGACCGTATGATATTTTGCCACAGTATTCAAAGAAGATTATTTTGGATTTTACCATAAATTCACTTAAAGACATTTGGATTTAAAACAGTGACTTATTCTGTACTGTTGAGATGTACATTATAGTTATCATTCGGAATACCTTTGGGAATGTATTCAGTATTACATTGGATCTATTGGAATAGACAGAACATCTTAGGAAATAGGAATTCATACCATAGTGTAAGATAATTTTAAATCTTTCACTTATTTTAGGGAAAGAAATTGATATTTTGAATTTTACAAAACTTCTTGGTTGTCAATCATTCTTGTTAGATAGTTTAAGCCCCTCTAGGTTGGAACAGGAAGAATGGTGAAATTTATTTAAAAAATGACAACATTGGGGCCTTCATGACAATACAAGTAAACTATACATCTACAGTAGTCAAGATATTACTTGATTTTTCACAAACCCTCCCCCATTCCTTAGCCCAACCCCCAGGGACAACATCACAATTTTTAAACCAATGTGCACATCTGCAAACTACCTCCAGACATGTATCAAAGTTTTAAATCTTATATCTTCAACTGCAAAGAAGAAAACAAATCAATACAGACAGACAGATGGAAAAACAGTTGGAAGAGCAGACTAGCAGAAGGACATATTCCTAGTCTTTATTTCCTAAAATCACTGAAATAATAAAATGTACCATCCTTTTGGTTAAACAAAAAGCCAGCTACACAAAACAAAGTTCAAACTGTGACTACTGGATGTAACTTAATAAAAACATGTGCAAAATTAAATTAATTGTATGGTTTTGATACCTGTTACTGGAAACACAAATGTTGCAAAAATATCTTTACACACTTTGAATGCTGGTAATTTATACTTTGTTCTCAGAGTTTTTGAAGTACATGTTTTAAATTGAGCCACTAGTTTTCTGGAAGTGTGCACTGCTAAGGCCTGTTTAAATGAATAATAACAATTAAAAAAAACACTAGGAAAATATATGTATAGCAATATTAAATATCACATTTATTTGGTTGACTAAATACAACTGAAAATACTTTTTGGAACTGGTATATGACAAACCCAAAAAGGCCGAATTAAATGTGTTTTGTAAAAAAACAACTGTTTCAAGATTTCTGAAGTTTATATATTTTCTTCAATAACTGATGATACATTACGATCATTTTTCAAATACTGAAAGGCTTCTATGACAGGAAATTTTCTGTCAAGAGTTGACCACACTATCTTAAGTTTTTTTAATTTAGAAAAGGTGTGTAAATATAAATATTTATATATTTATAAATAAATTTATATAAATGTATTTATATATTTTTAATAATGGCTGCCATATTGGATTACAGATCATCATCATTTGTACAAACTTGAAAGTTATCTATGCTAAGACAATTTCTGTCAAATAGTTATACATTCTCTTTAGAAGCTTTTCAAACTTTATTATGGTTTTTGTTTTCCCCATTTTTAAAAGCAGCAGCTATATTTGATGGCAAATTTGCATCATTTGTGTAACTTAAAAGCTCATTCAGACCCTGCATTCCGTCAAAATCTGTCAAATTATTTCTGTTTGAGAGGATTTTGGAAGTCATTCTATCAATTTTCTATTTTTAGTAATAGAGGCCACATATTGTAAAAATTTCACACCCTTCATGCCAGAATACTTTCTGTCAAATTTAATTGAATTCTACTAAGCAGCAACTCAGAAGCCATTGAAATTTTAATTCTTTAATAGTAATGGTGATCTATTTGAAGTTGGATCGGCATCATTCATATAAATTTAACTAGCTTTTATGCAAGGATACTTTCTGTCAAATTTGGTCAAATTCTAATGAGTGGTTTTTGAGAAAGTTATTTAAAATGTTTTTCTATTTTAGCAATGGTGGCTATACTTGAGGGCACCAATTGCAGAAATTTTGCAGTCATCTTTGCCATCATGCTTACCGTCAAATTTATTCAAATTCTGCCAAGGGTTATCTAATTTTAACTACAGATGACACTGGATTTATGTGCTTACATTTTAACATCATTTATAATGAAATAACATCAATCTGTGCCACTGTGCTTGTTTTTACACCATCACTGGCACCATGAGCCATGACTCTCACACAGCTCATGCATGTGCATCTACTTTACTTTTGTTTTACCCCAATTCTGATTTAGGTCATAACCTCAGGCATAACTGAGTGTCACCTGTAGTGGCAACTATATATGATCAGTATTATTACAACCTTAAATACCATCATGCCAGAAACTTTCTTTCAAATCTGGTCAAATTGTGTACAGTGATTCTTGAAAGTCATTTTCAGGTTTTCTATTTTAAGTAACAGCAGTCACATTTGTTAAAAGACTGGCATTATTTGTTTAAATGTGAAAGCTCTTCATGCCTGACTGATGTCAAATGTTCATTCTGTTCAGCAGTTTTTGAAACAGTGTTTAATTGTTTTTGTTCTAAGTTGATTATTTTTAGCCACAACTGACAAAAGACTGACATCATCTGGACAATTTTAAAAGCCCACTATGCATGAATGATTTCTGTTCAGTTTTGTCAAATTCAGCTGTGCAGTCATTAAAAGGTTTTTGTATTAAGTACCTGTAGCCATATTTGATGGTGGATCTGCATCATTTGAACAAATTTTAAAGACGTTCATGACAAGAAGATATAGGTCAAGTTTGGTCATATTCTGAATAATTGTTTTTGACAGTAGTAACTCCTTAGTAATATAAACCATAAAACCATAAACCATATAAACCATATTGGATCAGCATTCACTGACCAAATCTGAGAATATACCATAATATACCGTTTAACTTTATACTGGTTTGTAAGTCAACCTTTTTTATTTACTGAGCATTTTATTCATGCAGAAAAGAAATTATCTCTAAGTGCAACATACAAAACTTATAAATCTGAGGTAATGTTGGAAACTCTTGATGTTTGCAGTACACAAATATACTGTCAATTTTCATGCTTCTATGCATAAATGCATATACAGTATACACTGATTTTATTTGTTTCATGATGGTACTAATTATTTTTGTGTAAGTTGGACCAGTTTTCAGTAGGTGTAACAAAATGTCATGTAATGCTATTTTCAAGCTGAAAAACATGCATTTCAAAGTTTAGCAGTGTGATTCAAGACATCATGTTCAACTCAAAAGTGTGACAAATTTACTGAAACCTTAATTACCTCCAGTACAGTTTCACAAACTGCAGTTTCAAACCCTATGGATCTCATATTTAGGCCTCTTTGTATCTCTCAACTTGACATAATCCTTAAAAAAAACAAACAATTAGATTTCACTTGGGCTGTGGCGACAGCAATCATCTTTCCCACCATGTGACATACACCAATCAAGACATGATGTCCACTTAACATAACTGTTGTCCTTCCTGCCTTCTTTTCCAAGAATCTGAATATTTCCTTTAATCTTTTGAACTATTAAAACTTTTTTTGAGTTTTATTGTCCCTTTCTTCTGACAGGTCGCAAGTTGGATGCCACGTAAACAAAAATAAGCAACAGCTGGATCAAAGCTGATGTTTTCCATCACAAAATATGAAGTCTAAAGCATCTATGGTACTCTGATAAAGTTAGCCTGGTTCCTTGACCAATTCCATTTAATCTAATATAAAACCCTGATCCCAATCAAACCAAAACTTTTACCACAATCATATTTCCATAATTTGTGCTTTAACATTCCATTAAGTCCGTATTTTAAGGGTAATTTCAATAAGACTTATGGCAAAATCGTAAGGGTTGGCAGGCCTGCAGTTATCTGGATTTTAATAATTTGAAAATTAAAACTACCCACCTCAAAGTGAAGTGTCTATCAATGTTGTTTACTGTGGTTTTTTACTAGGATGTACATTTCTTCCATTTTCGTGCAAGTCCTAACAACGTGTAACAGTACTTCCATTTTCATTTAAGTCCTAAAAACCTGTAACAATACTTGTATTAATTTGTATTTTGCTGTATAAATACCATGTCTGATACAATAAAAGTTTTGATTTAAGTTGTATTTTCCTTTTCCATAACCTAATTCCTAAGTAATATTTCCAAAGCTTTCCGCCAGTGCATGTGGCCCAATAAGCCTTTGGTTTGTAAAAGCAGCACTCACCAAATTGATAGTCCTTATTTGAGGGATCACAAATTTACTGTATGTACATGTTCAGTGCCATGTACAGTTCTACATCTTCCAGTGAATGTTTTACTGTAATCCCTTAGCTTAGTCTTGTAAAGCCAGCACTTCCTTTGTTTTACCATGTCACAACTCTTTGATCGAACTGTGAGTTTGCCAAGTACCAGAGGGTGGTTAATATGATCTCCCTGTGATCCTGCCACTAAATTCTTGCATGTTCACTTACAGCCTTTAATAAGTTTCACACAATGTATGATCAAAGTGTTTGTACAAAGCACATACTCAGTCTATACGTGATCACCCACATCATGGTGAAGCACAGAAAATGAGCTGGACAATATTCACGATGACTAGATGATGATGATTTACAATTAATAGATGATGATGGAAAATTTCATAACTTTATCAGACAATGAAGATGAATTTTTGGACTTTTTATCACATGACATTCGACAGAAACATTTATCGGATACTGTAAATAAAACAACAAGTGGACTTGTAAGATGCATGGAATTAACATATTACAGGATGTTGTGCATGTGACCTATAATTTGTCATACTAAATGGATTTAAAATGTCAAGCATTATGGATTTTAATGGATTTAATTAGAACACATTGTAAATGTCAATTTATTTGGGACTAATTCCACTCAAAAGTATAACTGTATTTTATGGTGGTTTTATCATTATATTTCTTATCTTTTTATTTAGGGCTTGTATGTTTAAAAAATGAGAAGTTACAGTTAAGCTGATGTATAAGTGAATATTACAGTACGACACACAATGGATGATGGCTGATTAATGATGATCATACAAGAAACTTGCTTGGACGACGAGTGAGCTAAAGATATTACAAGAATCATTCAGAATAAGATAAGAATCTTCCCGTATGTTAACAAAGAGGAGCCTTACAACTGAGAAATCTGCAGTGACAAAAAAACATTTGCTCAACTTTTTAACAATATTTTCAAGGACATTTTCTTAACAAAATGGTTGCTTGATGAAAATGTTCAGCAAACATGATAAACACTTCCAAAATGAGAATCAGATGAGGCATGTTGTTCAATACCATCAATAGTATTATTATCGAAACAAAACAATACAAAGTAACTAAATGGGAAAGATACCATTCAAAAGCAAGTAACAAGAAGAGAAAGAACCATTCAACACTAAGTAACAACAAGAGAATGATTACCATACAACACTAAGGAACAAGACAAAGACTACCATTCAGCACTAAGTAAATGTAACAAGGAAAAGATTACCTTCAACACTAAGTAACTTTCAAGCTGTTTAATACATGTAGGCAACATATTTTCAGTGACTTGTAAAATTTGTATTTCTTGTGATAGGAATACATTATGTGGTAACATAGTAAAGAAGACAAATTTGAGGTCTCTGAAAATATGCTCATCAGTTAAGTGTGGCCCTGGTGATTATACAGGTAAATTTCATTGTATTCTCTCCAAGATGATAAATCAAGTGTTTAAAGGGTAATATCATATACCTGCCATATTTCCACATGTAGTGTTTGGGAGGAGGTAAGGGGTTAAAAAGGTGTTCTGAGGTCCAAAGGGGGGGGGGGGGCAGTATGTGACCTAAAACATTGATGAACAATTGAGAATAAGTTATCAAATATATTAAATTACTGGAAATTTAAATGTCATATTAACAAAATAAAACGTTTTCTCTGAAACATTTAACATACTTGCAAACCAAAATTAGTTGGTAGACTTAGCACTCTTCAATACTTTCACCATACATGTAAACAGGTGTGCACACTCATATAAATACAACAATAGAGTCATTACTTTTTTTAAAATATACAGGAGGGGGAGCCGAAATTAATGCAGATGTCATTTGTGTTCATCTTGGCACTCATCAGATGGGATGATACTGTTATTCAAACTTCCTCAAAGATCTTGTTGAAGTTTTCTCAACATAGAAAATGATTTTGCTGCATCTGCACATCGTGATGGAATGACAGTCATTCTGGATAGTATTGCTAGGTCGATGGATGTCATACACTCCAGAATGATTAATATCTTTATGGCATTTACAATGTGTGCAAAAAATTAAATGTTCCCTCTGCTGCTGTGCTTCACACAGTATAATTCCGTCCAGGATTTGAAATTTACTTCTGATTGGTTTTGCTTGTTTTGCAGATGGCTCATCATTTCCTAAATCACAGCTGCATTTTGCCTTAAAAATGAACCACACTTGTACACTATTTTGACTACTGAAATAATCGTGTTCTGCATTTAATATATAGAGTAAAATCTGACTTCAAAGAAACATTGCCGCTGATCATAAAACTTGTGAAAAATCTTTAATGATTATGGCTTAAGTATTCTCATTCAAGGCAATGATGTTTAATAATGTTTTTCAACACTCATCTCTATATGTGAGAAAGTTGCCAGTAGCTACCTGTGGGTCGGTGATTCTTATTGGGGCTTTCCTGGGTTCCAGTTGTACAGGCCCCCGTGCACTGGCTATTTTGCAATGAGAAATGTCATTAAACCTATAAACAACAATAACAACCTATTTGTATGTACCTATCTCAAATGAATTTGGTTCTCCCACTTAGTGTACTTTACCTGTTGCAAACTGCCTTTAATCCTACTATTCTCATCCAATTAAGTAAATGGTGGTTACTTATCTCCAACTGCCTTAACTTCTAATTGAGTCCAAGATGTTATGCTGTATAAACTGCCCCAAGGACAGTTTTACTTGGGCTTTAAGCAAGACCATTTACTGTTTATTCAGTCTACAATGCTTCGGACATGTACTAATTACACCATAATGGTGGTCAAAATATGTCTCTTTGTTTCTTTCTTCCTAAGAGTACTAAAAATTGTGTTTTTCAATGATCATATAGCAGGGGTTTGGGAGTCAAAAATCACATTTTTATGTGACACATCATGTTATGGCAGGTACGTAATATGTGGTCTGTTTTTGATCCAATGTGGTGTTCTTACAAATTGTGGGTTCAATGACTGCAATGTTAAACATTTCAAGCAAAGTCACAGATGTCAAACGATATTTCTACAAGTGCCAAAAAGCTGAAATAAACAAGGTTTTATGTTCTTTTCTTGTTCATGCGCTCTACACCACACAGAGTGGTATTCATCTGACATTGATAATCTTGTGAGGACTTGTGTAGATGACACATCCTTTCATTTGCAAAGTTCTTGTTAATTCAATAAGTACTCTGGATGGCAATCCTAGATTTATGTTCACAATGGTTCTGTTCTTAAAGTCCCCAACAGAGACTTCAAAAATGTGAAAGATGCTGACACATGTACTGCATCTGCAGCTACCAATAACTTGATGCAAACTGACAGGTTTGTCTTTCATATACTGTTCAATTCCAAGTAGACCTTTAAATAGTACCATAGCTTCATCCACTGATATTTCTCTGCTTGGAACTTATTTTGACTGAAATTTGTGTTGAAGTTATCTAATATGTAGCTTATTTTGTGTAATTTATCACTTTGAAGATTTTCACCTGCATCATGCAGGTAGAATTTTACCTGAACAAACCTGTCACACAACATAATTTCTCTAAAACTGGATCCAACAAGCCAGAACTTATTTTTTGACCAATACAATTCAACTCTTTTAAATTTCATAACTTCCAACAATATCAAAAGGCCATAAATAGCCTTTACTTCTGATAATGGCATCAGTCCAAACAACTTTATGCTGATCTCGGTCAGTCTCTTGCTTCAGGTGTGCATTTTTATATGTAAATCTTGCTATTGCCAAAAATACAGTCACTATAAAATAGCTGCAAATATTGAAGACATTTTACTGATCCATGAACTGTTACTGATCCATGAACTATTATTTGGTCTATGTGTTCGGAAAATGTGTGAATATTATGAACTGAGATTCAGTCAACTGATAAAATTTAAATGTCTTGTAAAAATCAGCGCGTTCACTCTCAGCAACAATATACCTCCATTTGTTGCTGGAAACATTCCATCATTGACCACTCCGGTGGCCTAGTGGTTAGAGCATCTGCCTTGGATGCAGGACGTCACAGGTTCGAATCCTGGCTGAGTCATACCAAAGACTTACAAAAATGGTACTAACAGCTGCCTCGCTAGGCACTCAGCATTAAGAGGTTAGTGTCAGGACAGATTGGCCTGGTGTCAAGATAATGTGACTGGGTGGGACATAATGCTACATGTCTGCGACATGATGCCCAAGTGCTAGACATCACTATAAACTGGCTCACTGCAGACATCGTAGCAATGTGACTGAAAAACTGTTAAAGCTGTGTTAAAAATCCAAATCACACATACACACCATCATTCCCTCTCTTATACATTTACAAGATTAAAATTGCCAATATTTTAAAGTATTTCATCCCCAAACAAGTCTGACTCTGTATCGACGAGTCCTCCATTTTGGATGTACTCAGGTAGATCAGAAGATTTACATTTATAGATCAAACATGCCCCCCACCCACCCCATTAATAACCTTATCCTGCTACAAAAGAATTATTTACTACCAGGGATAACACTGACCAATCAAAACATGACATGTAAGTCAAACTGGAATACCAGTTTGCAGCACTGCACAGAATGTTTTGTTCCTGGATCACTATCTACAGCATTAAAAGGGTTAATACTAACTGGTTCTTATGCTGAGCAGTTATGAATAAAGAGTCCAACCAACAGCAAACAGCACAGACTGTTGTCTGCCAAATAAATATCCTGGCAGATCTGTGTTTTTTGTTCTAATGATTACTCCTAACAAACTGCAAGGACTCAGATATGCAGGCAGACTGTGCATTGGCAGACCTGATCTATGCAGTGGCAGTTGGACTGGTCTTATAATTGAGTATATACAGTATCTAATTATTGTTATTTGAGAAGAATAATAATTATATACCATATATTCTCACTTATTAAGTTGATTGTTGTTGTTGTTGTTGTTGTTGTTGTAGGGTTTAACGCCATTTTTCAGCACAAGATGGGCTATACATGGCGGCCAGTATAACTGGTGGAGGAAGAACCCTGGAAAACTGCAGGAAGAACCGACAACCCACGAGAAGCTACTGGCAAGCTTACTCATATACCCACATTAGCTGAGCCTGAGTCTCGAACTAATGCAGACAGAGGTGAGATCCAGTGATCTGGAATGGTGAAAGCTTTAGACCACTCGGCCACACGGGGCACCCACTTATAAGTTGATTACAACTGCAAACAGCATAGACCCTAATCTGCCTGCAGATCAGGGTCTATGATGTTTGTTGTGCTGATTACTCCTTCCAAACTGCAAAGACCCAGATCTGCTAGTACATTATGATGATCTAGGTCTGTGCAGTTTACAGCTGTATTCGATTTATAAGTAAGCATATATGGTAGCATACAGCCAAAAGGTGGATATACAATTAAATTATCTACTTGCTTAAGAATGCATTTTGAACATATAATGCAGAAGTTGGTTTGCCTTACAGGTAGAAGAATGTCAATTATTGTATCTAAAAAGCAGCAAAATAAGAAGAAATGTTTATAAAATTTGTACTTACTGACCATGACAATGAACAATATAAAAGTTTATTGTCAGAATTTGAATGATTATTATAAATGATGACACAACTCCCTAAATGTCATTTTAAACCTTCTATGTATGTATGAAGTATTAAATGTTAGCTTCTCCTTGGACTCAGTGGTACTTGTGGTCTTCTTCAGTAATGTACATGCATAAAGTGACTTTTAACATATCCACTTTTTTATTACTATTAAAAACATCTTTGCAGTGGGATTGGCAGCATAATGATAAATATGCAAAGAATGTACAGAAGGTGACGGAAGAAGAGGATAGGCTTAATAGGAATGCCTTGTTAATGGCTATCTGTGTCAGTTTTATCAGCTGTTTTAGCCTAGTTCCCCCTCTAAGCCAGTTTATACAAGTAGTAACACTGCCTCTCATCTGCCTTTGATCTCAGCCTTACTATAATATTCAAATTTTTCTTCATACCACTGAAGTCTACTACTACTACTTGCTGAGTCATGCATAAAACAGGTGACTCTTTTATCTCCCCAAGAGTCTGGAAGCAAGACCTGTATCTGAATTACACTGCTCATTCACTAAACTGCCCATTTCAAGATACAAGGATAATAGGCATGACTAAAAACAATATTCAAAATAGTTACTAAAGTTTAAGGGCTTTCACTAACATTTTAGCCTTCTTTACATTCATAATTTTGTTTTACATCCTCCTTGACTATTTGACCTGCTGATTACATACATCCCCCTCTACTTTGTCCTGAATTTTCAAAGCACAAAGTTGGTCTAACTGTGTGGAAAAGGTGTAGGTGGTAATAGAGATCTTTATAAGGAGTCACTCTGAAACTTCTATATTTTGACACTATTACACTAGAAACATTCAATTTAAATGTGCATGTATCTGCGTTAAACCACCTTTAAACTGACTGATTCAATACTAGGTAATGCATGTATTGGTAAAATTATTCTATGCATTGCTTTACTAAACTCTTGTTGTCTTCCTTGGTCTGTATTGACACAATACTATACACTTCTGATAGAATTAAGTGCCACAAAGAGTGATTTCATAAATGTAACCACCACCAATTTTCGTGTTAGAGCACTCATCCACTAAATTTATAATTGCTGTTGTGATATAAATTTCCAGCTGACAATACAAACCATATTATTTTAGGTGTCTGTAACCAAATCAACCTGGCCAGACTTATCTAAGATCTGATCAAGATTGTGATCTGGACCATGTGCTGGATTACAATTACTCTCTCATATTTCTTTTTTTATAAAAGTATTGTATCTGAAAATCTTATATGTGAATAGTTAATTGGTTGTTGTTTTTTGTGTGATTTCAACAATCATGCTGTGGAAATGGGAGCAAGTGACTTTCCCAAGGACACACTGGGGCAGCCAATCCAAACTGGCTTGGAAAGGTATCAAACCCACAATACTTGGATTATGAGTCATGTCCTCCACTAAGTGAGCTATACATATGGATTGCTATGAGATTTTTTTCTACATGGGCGGGGTGGGATTATTGTGGGCTGAGCTGGTCAGGTATCAAATCCACAACCTTTGGATTAGGTCTGATCACCTACCAACTGAACTACCTTGGCTCCCTATATGTAATTTCACCTATCATATTAACACTACTAAACTACAAGTCTAATATTACCCTGAAAATTAAGATGGGAAAATTGTAGTTCATAATAATTTAAGAATTGTGGAAAAGATTCCAGACTTTTGTCAAAAATGAATAAGAGTTATCAATTGTACACTCCAATGTGCACTTCAGTTTAAATCCATGCCACTCAACTGTATCCTGTGCACATCTGTATGTCACATAATCATATCAGGGATACATGTCCATAGCATATATTTTCCCTTTTCTAATATATGTACATTTTCAAGAATGACACCCCTCTAGCTGTAATTAAAATGGTTTATATATTTCTACCTGGTAGCTTTGGAGGTGTGGTAACAAACATATGGACAGAGAGATGGCAGATATCAAAATATTCCTCCACTCCCCACTCTCAAAACTTGATGCTAAAAGCACGGAAATAATAAGGCCAGAAACAAAAAGAAATTTGTGGTTTTAGTACCCCAACCTACCATGCTAAAATTTAATTTCCTGACTACAGGTTTTTTTTTTATTAAGAAAAAAGTAAATTTGGTACCAACCATACCTAATTTTTCACCTCGGAACTGTGAAATGAACCAATATAAGCAGAGTTTCTTGAAGGGACTGATTGGTCAATGAATTTTGATACACTCAATGTAAGACCATTTCTTCATTTTAACTACTTATAGTTTTGAAATATTCTACAGCAGTAACAAGATTTTTAAATTATTGCTGTGGTGGGCATACTGGATGTCAAATTGGCACTATTTTCATTTAGGGTAAAGTAGACATCATTAGAAGTCTTGGTGAAAACCGCATGTCATAATGATCATCCATTCAGGGAGAATAGTGACAACATTTTCAAGACAGCCATCATGGCAACCATACTGAACATACAATTGGCTCCATTTTCATTTAAAATCAACTGGGTATAATATAAACTCTACTGATGATATTTTCAAGGCAACCCCATGGTGAATATATTAAGGTTAGATAGAACCATCTTGATAATGTAAGAACTCTTATGATGAAAACCCCATCTCAAAATGGCTTTCCATTTAAAAGGAGTGGTGAAAACAAGATTTTCAAGATGGCTACATATTAGATATCAGATCAGCACTGTTTTAAGTTAGGATCAACACATCATAATAAGTCTTTTAGTGAAAATCCATACTGATATTAGCATTTGTTCAAGAGAAGTAGTGAAAACAAGATTTTCAAGGTGGCCACTGTGGCTACCATATTAGA
Organism: Megalonaias nervosa; assembly: GCA_016617855.1. NCBI lineage: Eukaryota > Metazoa > Mollusca > Bivalvia > Unionida > Unionidae > Megalonaias > Megalonaias nervosa. The sequence continues at coordinate 51,998 of JAECUM010003985.1, read as the reverse complement.
CCTCAAATTGTCATAATCTTCAATTAGGATAAAGTTGGTATCCAAAGAAATCTTTTCATGAAAACAATGTCAATATGACATTCTGTTCCGGAGGACTAGTAACAAGATTTCAAGCTGGCTGCTGTGGTGACCATACTGAATGTCAGATTGGCACCATTTCCAGGTGTGTCCAACAACACATAAAAAAATCTTCAGCGAAAACCTCCTGTTGATACAATCATCGATTATGAGTAGTAGTGACAACAAGAACAAAAGCTTCAAGATAACTGATTTGGCAGCTATGTGTATACTGAATGTCTGATCAGCACCATTTAGGATCAAGTAGACATCATACAAAACCAGAGGAGCTGTGATAACAAGATTTTCAAGATGGCAACTGTGGTGGCCACATTAGATGTTAGATCAGCACCATTTCCAATTAAGACCTACTGGACATCATAATAAGTCCTTTGTTGAAACCCCATGTCAATATTAATTTCTGTAAACAGGAGTTTCAAGAACAAGATTTTCAAAATGGCTGCTATGGTGGTCATATTGGATGTCATATGGGTGCCATTTTTATTTAACTAACTATACATCATAAGAAATCTTCTGGTGAAAACATCATGTCACTATGACTCTCCATTCTAGAGGAGCAGTGATAAGATTTTCAAGATGGTCACTGTGGCAGCTATATTAGACTCAGATTGGCACCATTGTCATTTGGGACCAACTAGACATCACATGAAGTCTTTTCGTGAAAACCTCATGTTAATATGAGCATCCATTCATGAGAAACAAGATTTCATTATGACAATACCGGATGTCTGAGCATTTTCATTTTAGGACCAACCAGATGATGGGATGAATTTGTGCATAAAGTTTCATGACAATGATCCAAGTAGTTCAGGAGGAGTAGCAGTAACAAACCTCTGCTAACAGATGGAAAGAAATCAGACAGATGACAAATAAAAGAAATCCCATCAGCTTTCCTGGACTATGACCAGAAGAGCTAAAAATTGGTACACACATCCTTACCCAATTTTTCTCTTCACACTATTAGCATAAACATATACATGTACTTTTCTTTTTGAATAATACTACTGGTTTTCAGTTTTGGCTGGCTCCTACTACAGTTATTCTAACAGACGCTCTGGAGGCAGCGCAATTTCCAGTGGAGTGGGTGGGTATTTGAATACTCTACCTCACTATTTGACTGAAAACATTTGTAAATTGTGTTTTTTTGTTTACAATCATTCAATTATTTAGGCATACCATAATGGATATATACAGATCTATAAGCCTCAATAAGGTAGGAATTTTTTGTGGAAAATGGGGGTGCGGTCATTTATTAGAAGGGCTTCTATTAAAATAACTATGGTATTTTTGGAGACAAAAGGACAAATTTAGCAAGAAGAACTACTTTATCAATCCATCAAACTGCACATTTAGAATTCATCTTTTCTAATAGCCATTTAATCATCACTTGTCTTCTTTTGTAAAGTCCAAATAAAGCCATGGAAGGAATTAGCAATTATAAACTGTGCTTAAATGAATCCCATAAAATTGGCAGTAATAAATGGAAGACAACAAAAGAATAAAAGTGTCATGTTTGCTAAACCCCAGCTATAAAGTCACATATAAACTATAATCTACCAGTCTTGGGAATATTACTGCGGCCATGTTTAATGTCTAAAGATTGTCGTGGGCTAGTGTTAATCTCTTATGCAAGGTTACATGACCAGCCAGTGACTGAAAAACTTGAATTGGCACAGGTGATAGATTGCACCATCTAAACAAAGGCTTGCAGTTATCACACCTATGTGTTAAAGGTTAGTTCAAAGATCAGAAGGAAGTCCACGTGGTGAATAGGGCATAATCTTATCCATCCCCACATTGACAGACAGCGAGAGGGACATTGTCTGCTAAGTTTGACTGGACCGGTTGACAGCAATATCCAATCAGAATTGAGATAGAGGGTGTGATTACAATTCCGATCCAAATGTTACTTCAAACTCATATGAGAAAATTTAGTATTCGCCAAGAAGGACTGTAGATCAATAGGGTTACTCCGAGAAAGAAGCCACTTGTAATTTGCTGGCAAAACTAGGAGGTAGATTCTAAAGAAAGACAAAGTGTCGAAAAAGTCAGTAAGTTATTTGCTTGATATTTGCAGAATATTATGGCATCATAATTGTAATTATGTGTAGCATGTATACATAATTACCAGGATTGTTTAGTAGGCTGAATTACCTTTGTAGTGTTTCATTTACATGCATATTTGAGACATGGGCTTGAGCCTACGTAGAGAATTATTAGATGTGAGGTGGAATTATGTAGATTGTTAGCTTGTGGTCAGACTTTTTTTAATTCGCTATTAGGTTACTTCATAGTAAACTATTTCATTTATTAATGCATTATGTTAGAGTTTACACATGCTTGAATTGTGAATTTGGAATGGCTGAAGTATGTACGATTAGTTACTATGGACATATGCATACATCAGGGCATGGATATTTGAATATTTGTGTACTTTGTATAAGCTGTAAGGTAAAGAAATGTGTCTAATTATTGTGATATTGTGTAGTATAATGAGATTAGGAATACATACTGATGTGACATAATTTATTAATGTATGTATAAGAAGTAATTTACACCGTGCTGTATTATGTAAGGTAAAGGAATGCGTCTGATTATTATGATATTGTTTAGTATAACAGGATTAGGAATATGTATTGATGTGACAGAATTTATTGACGTATGTATAAGAAGTAACTGATACCGTGCTGTATCATGACGTTTGTTTTACCATACAAGAACATATGGGTATCTTGATGTGAACGAACTCGTGACCAAGGAAATTTAATAGCCGTTATTTGATGATATGCTGTGTGTAGTGTGAGATGAGAGAGCAAAGGAAAAAAGACTGATCCGACCATGTATTTTCACAGGAAGCTTTTTAGGAGACACAAAACTTCAGGTTCCATTGGGTCCCGAGTCTTCAAGAGTTGGAGACAGAACTGAGGCTGTAGCTGAGACAGTCGAAGTCAACAGAAGAGTAGTTGTGGTAGAGAATTGGAGGAGGAGCAGAAGGAGTCTAGAGAAAGTGGAGGAGGAGAAGGAGTCTAGAGAAAGTCAAGGAGGAGGAGAAGGAATCTGGATTAAAGTCAAGGAGGAAGAGGAGAAGGAATTGAGAAAAATAGAAGAGAGAAAGAATACACCAGATGAGTAGAGATACAAGGTCAGGTGGAAAACCAATCTCACACTGCTAATCAAGTGATGCAATAGGCTTATTAATGGGTCAAGCGGAAGCAGTGTAATTGGGAATTTGAGTGATTTGATTACTGAATTGTTATTTAATTGTTATTCATTAAACCCTTTTTGCATATTTAACCATCTATCGGCATTGCTGCCTTGGGGCTCATAGCTTTACATCCATCTTTCACTACATTTAACTTCCAACAAAACAGAGCCCGGGTGGGACTTCTATAATAGTTTAAATAAAATACGGGAAGCACCCCACCCCAACCATAACAATCCCCACAAAAGATGTTTTTTAACCAAATCAATCTAATCACAATTTTGTTGTACAATACTGTATTCCATCATAATGACAAACTGAAATCACCTGACAACTTAATGTTTTTCATAATTTCATCTTATCAGTCTGTTATGTGAACTTAACAGGTCAAATGGGGATGAAATTGGGCATATCCAAAGAAAGCTCACAGGAATCTGGCTGGCATCATAGCACAGGAAACAGACAGCAGTGAAGTCCAGGGTCTTCTATAAATATTTGGGTAATGGCTATTATAGAGGGCACCTGCTCTGACATTCAAAAGATAACATCTGCAACAGCACCTTGGGCTGAACTCATTCCCCCCTGGGAGGTAATTAGCTATTAATCATTGTGAGAAAGAATATAAAAAAAAGAACTTCAGCCAGATTAAACTTCTAGATTACCAAATTGTATTGCAAAAGCTTGTTATTTATTTTTCCTTCATTTAGTGTAACTTTAATTTTCACTTTCAAGGCCCAAAATGAATACGAGTCTCAAATGCAGCCAACATGTAGAAAGTTTGGTTAAAGTGATGCAAACACAATATAGCATGCAGAAATAATGTGATGACCTTTAATCAGTGATCTCCAAATCAATAGGTGTCTTTCTTATCTCAAATGAAAGCAATTTAAAAAGTCTGGTCAAAGAATCTGGTGAAAGTTATTATGTGGAAACAGTTTTGATTCTTTCTGTCCCTGGACCTTGCTTCTTTCACCTTGAGCCAGAAATCAAATAGATTTCTTCCTTATCCCAAGTGCAAGTTACTTACAAAGTCTGGTTCATTGAGGAGAACTTGACTTATGGTGCAGAAATGACATAGGGAACAGATGGATAACTGGATGGTCATCATAACATGATATGCTCCACATTATGGCAGCATATAAACAAAGTACATGTATACTGTATAGGTGATTTTTATGTCCTGCTATGTTTTCCACAAGTTGTCCTTCTGTACAAAAAAATATACCTAAACATTCACATCCCATTTTAAAGATTCTTACCTGGTCCCATAACCAGCAAACTATAAAAATGTACAAAAAGTAAATCATCCTAACAGATGATTTTGTACCAATTACAGCTGAAAAATAACCATTGATACAACAACCAATACTGCCAAATGTGAACCACAAGTCCCACGCACACCCCAAAATGTGACCTGAACTTAAGACTTTTTGATTCTGGAATCATTTGTGGCCATCACTCATATATTTTCCACTAAAACTACCTGTCTAATACCATTTACACTTACTTATGTAAGATTCTACTGCAAACAACATAGATCCTGATCTACCAACACTAATGTGCAAGCAGCTGTGTCCATACTGTTTGTTTTACAGATTACCACTAACAAATTGCACAGACATGGAGCAATTAGAGTCTATGCAGTTTGCAGCTGGATCAGAATTCTATGTAAGTATATATGGTATGTCCCATGTTTTATGACACTCCTAAGGTCAAACAGTGTGTTGCATCAATTTTGGCATGTCCAGGATCAATTCAAGATCCTCACATGTGGGATTCTCACTGATCTCTAAACTATCCTGCTCAGAAAATCAACCAAATAAAATTACGCATCACATTTTCCATCCATATTTCTAAGTCCCGATGAAATCTTCCATCAACTTTATTCCCAAATGAAAGGGGAAATTTTCTGCCTAATATTCTCTTGTAGGTTAAACCCTGAATGTCTGCTGGATATTCATGCCATTCAATATGCCTTTTATAATGACAAAAAAAGAGGGATTTATTCAATTTTGGTGGGCATAGTGTAACCATGATGAGTTCAGCCAGATGCATACATAAATGTTAACATGCAGGTAAAACTAATTTTATTGCATAGTGTCTACTGATATTTCTGAATGAATATGACTTTACCAAAATCATTGAACGGAATTAGCCTGGGAACTGAAATGGGGCAAAGAAAACCCATGTACAAGCTTTACCAGAAATTGTCAAATGCTATATCCTAAGGTATATTATTTCAAGCCCGGGCTAAAGTGGCAAATATGCTATTATAAAATCCTTAAGTTACAATTTTATCAGACTGTAATTGCATCTATAGTCCTTTGCCCAAGCATGTGTGGATAATTTAATCATGAATTAGTGACAGTTTAATCAAATTGAGACGTATGATATTTGTGACTGCAGTTATAGTACAAGTCACATGCGTCATCTAAGCATTCAACAACGACTATTTCAGTAATGGGTGTTATTTTTTTAGAATCTGATTCTACATACCTTTAAGTGGCAAGTACTCACTTTCTTTGGATTTGATTATATCCATATTCCTTTGGTAGGTCATTATTTAGATGCCCCGAGAGGTGCATACAGCAAAATCGATGTTAAAGTACGTAGACATTTTTGGATGAAATGAACCTAAAGGTGTGTCATCCAGTACAATCCAGACTGAATGTTGTGTGCTGTGATATCACAATGATAGCTACGCATATTGATAAACAAATTCGTACTACCCTTGACTGTGACGATTCCATCTGATGTGCTCTTATTTTGACCAAGTTCAGTACAGGGCCATCAATATAAAAAAGTCCATAGCCATAGATCATTTTTGTCTGGAAGTTTCTTGGTGGCAATTAAGGTGCAGAGCATTCAATAATCAGGATTGAATAAACTTTGGTTGAAGAAAATTAGTGTTAAATTTTAAAAGTACAATTTATATTTAATTTAAAATGAGTAAATGTGCATACATAACCCATGTGACTTGTACTATACCAACATACATGATGATAGCAAATTACCTCAGAAGTGACAAATATGCAGTATTCATTGTACATACTCATCTGAATTCCTTAATTCTACTTGGGTTTTTTTGTCTTTTCTTTTTAAATGTCTGCATCTGGGACCATAGGTGGCCTGGTGGTACAAGGTGTTTGCCTTTACAGGTCACTGCGATTTTGCCTGTCTGCATCAATTCGAGTCTCAGCTTGGTCATTGTGGGTAAGGGAAAAAGCTTGTCATTAGCTTCCCATGGATTGTGGTTCTTTCTGGGGTTTTCCTGCATATTTCCTCCACCAAATGTGCTGGTTGATATATATAGTATGTGCTGAAAATGAGGTTTAAACTCAACAAAACCACAAACATGTCTGCATTTTGCTAACATTATTTATTATGCATAATTGGGATTCTGCAATGTGATAATGCCATGCTGTTTTATTCATGAAGCAGACAAAAATAATTCCAAAATGCTCAAAGTCTGTATTTAAATTTGGTGTCCTGGTGGCATCTGCATGGCTTAGGGACTCGTAAGAAAATGTTAAAAAAGGTTAATGTAGAATGCAGCTTGCGTTATGCAGATCAGGCTTACAACCATGGTCCTGCTGAGTGATCCTCGTGTGAGTTGAAGTAATACTGAATAGTCAGTAGGAACTGACAGAGCAAACAATTAATGACTTGAATTTTAAGTTAACAAAAACAATAAAATTAGTACCTTAGAAAAGTACAATAAGAGGACTCCAGTGAAATACTGCATGACTGTTTCTGTTGTGTTATGAAATTTGAATTAAAGACTTTTTTCTTCTTTGATGCTTATGATCTGATGCAAACCTGAAGACATGTGCTAAGAATTAACTCAGGAGAGTCTGAAGAATGCAGTGTCTTGCATGCTTTGCATGTACAGAACCAAATTCCAAAATTTACCACACCAGTTAAGACAGAACCAAATCCCAAAATTTACCAGAGCCAGTTGAGACAGAACTAAATCGCAAAATTTACCATAGCCAGTTGAGACAGAACCAAATCCCAAAATTTACCAAAGCCAGTTGAGACAGAACCAAATCCCAAAATTTACCATAGCCAGTTGAGTAAGACAATTAGGACATTGCAACTATAATGTCCATATCGTTGGTGTTTAGATAAGTGATAAAAGTTAATGCACAGATCAGATATCATGACCATACACATAACAATGTATAGGAAACTGAGCTACATGTAAATACAATGAATAATAACATTCTATGCAGCTTGAAATGTAGATGTGTGTGTGTGTGTGTGTGTGTGTGAGAGAGATCGAGATCTGGACTTTTAATGTAGCTTTAGCATGTTTCAGTCATATCGCTGCGATGTCTCCAGTGTGGCAGTTTATAATGATGTCTAGCACTGGGGCATCATGCTGCAGACATGGGGCATCATGCTGCAGACATGTAGCATCATGTCCCACAAAATCTCATTGTCCTGACACCAGGCTGACCAGGCCTGACACTGACCTCTTAATGCTGAGTGCCTATCAAGGCAGCTGTTAGTACCATTTTTATAAGTCTTTGGTATGACTCAGCCAGGGTTCAAACCTGTGACCTCCTGCATCCGAGGGCGACACTCTAACCACTAGGCATCAGAGCAGTCTGAATAGTAGATGTCAGATTTACCTACATGTACCTTCTGCCTCTCTTCACTAGCCCAGGGTTTACATCATTGTGAAATTGGATTGCTGACCCTTTGCTTCAGATGTTTCTCTCCATATTGACTTTCACATTTAACAACCATAATAAATTTAATGACTGTACATGAAAAGTGTTCATGCTCAAATGAACTTGAAAATTATGCCACTATGACCCAGTTCTGCTGATAGTAGTATCATACAAAGAGAATGCACTATTTAGTGATAACATGGCTGGTCAGCAGTTACTTGGAACTTCACAACTGCGATATAACAGTCCAATGTACCTCCTACCATTGACACACCTAAGAGTGTCTGGCATATTTTGCCATAGCAATTATGATCAGTGGATAAATCTAACTACAATAGATCTGAAAACTCTGTTTAACTTACATGTCACCCCTAATTTTGGACCCTAACAATGAAAATTTCCACCAATCTCTTTTGAGCTGACCCCCCTATAAACCCTATAAAGTGTTGACTGTCTTTGAGTGAACACTATAAAATCCTTGTCTGATTTGAGACAGATGCTAAAGTAGCATAAAGGTTCAATTTATTTACAGCAAACTATTGTTTTCTTTTACAATGTTGGTTTAAACATATTTTATTACCATAAATGTTAACAAATGGGTCGGGTTACATTAGTTCTCACAACTCTGAATAAGGCCTTTCCTCTTCTTTTCAGATCATGCATTTTGTTATAAAACTGCTGTTCCACATGATTCAAATGGCACCCCACCCCCTAAACTCTGAATGCACAGAAGGCTGAAGGGTACATGATATAATAGATACAACTGGATTGTTCTTGTGTGCACTGTTTTCTTTACATATGTGTTGGGTATGCCATTCTCTTGTTATAGCTAAAGTATCTATTACCTGTAGGTGTGAAAAACAGTCTAATATTGTGGACAAACAATTCTATTTACATTGTGTGCACTGGGTACATCATTCTCCTATTATGGTAAACATTTCTTATATAACATCGAGAAAAGCAGTCCAACAGAAAAGTACCAATTTACTACATGAAATTAAAACTGCTCCAAAATACTTGCACATAACAAACCACATCTAATAATTTAATAATAAAGAGGAGCTTTAGTGTCCTCCAGTATCTCCAGTCAATAAAGTTTGTTTTTTTAAAAACTGGAGACAACTATTTTTGCTTGTGCATCATAGAAAATTCTCAGTTCTCTGTCTCTCCAATTACTGCAAATGATTACAAAGCTCTTAACACTTCTGAAGTTGTCATGGTTCAAGATGTTATACTTGACATGAAAGTTATTTATTATTTTCTTCCCCCTTATTCATTTAAGCTGAGATAAAAGCATTCTTTACTTAGAAGTGTACAAAGCCTCAGGTACTGACAACTCTTCATATTAGCATAATTAATCCAACTTCACCTGCATAAAATGCGTATACATGTACTGTGCTGAATGTACCACTTCTTACCTCTCATTGTATCATCATTTTATGTTTTAATTTATTACCACAAAAAGAAACACGCCAAAATTCTTTGGATTATTTTATTTGCAGCCCTAAGCTGAGGGAAAGTGAGGGAATATCAAAACCAAAGACTATTATATCTGCAGGTTCACTGTGTAATACAGTATGGTTTATAGATTAAAATTTATCAAGACTACTCTTTAATAAATGATAAACTTTAAATCACATGGTAATTTTAGTCCCAAAGTTGCATATGTATTAAGCAATAGAATAGTTACCTAAACAGGAAAGTACACTATTTAACTGTTATAGATACACAGTTTTTATTATCAGATTAATTAAAACTAATTAGCTTTGTTGAAACAGGTAAGTGTTTGACAGTGAAACTGTCGGAGGATTAGCTCCACCAGTGGAGCTTCTTGTCAAGGTACAGTAGAACCATATACTGCCCAGGTCCACATAAAACATATTGGTCTAACAAGCTATTCTGATGTGCAAATATTTACTACAGTGCAATGTACATGTACAAAAACCCTATTAAAATTAAATAAAATTAATGCAGCTGAAATTCAGGTATCTATGAACTTTACTGCATATTTAATCATATATTATATTTATGTTGTGCCATGAATATTATGATTTTGTTAAATCTGCTAAATGCTTAAATTTATATTTCTTTCTCTATAATGACAATATGAACTTTTACAGCAAATGTTTTACTTTAAGTACATTAGATTTTTCCTAACAATAATATTCACTTATCAAGTAGGATTCAGGGGGCAGCAACATTCCCACCTCTCTTTCTCTCTGGTTTCTTTTTTAATCAATGTTGGCATCCTATCAGGACCTGAAATGTATGATGCCCTGAAGTACAAAAGGTCCATTTGTGAACACTGAAGTAAAATACAACTTCCTTGAGCTCGATTTTGGCCTGCAAATAAATCTAAACTTAAACTTGTATAGAGCATTTGGTAAGCCCATATAGTAGATATTTGGTTTTAGCTGAGGTGGAGGAAAGACAAACATCTGATCAACAAAGATCAAGCTAAGACTGGTGCTGCTGATATAGCATGCTAAATTTTCCAATTCTGTTAATGTTTTATAACAATGGTCTCTCACTATGGAACCATCAACTTCATTAGCATCAGTGCATTTTTAGGACTCTATAGACATTTTAACGAATAAATAGAATTGTTTTTTTTTAGTTAAGACAAAATCTGTACAAGACACTTCCAAGGCTATGAAACAATATTCACATAAAATGCCGATTACAACTGTAAGAGTGCAAATTTCTGTCGATCTATGAAGAGCACATTAATTTGGGCAGGTGAACGATTAATTAGATTTATGGGGACCAGCACGTGTTAAATCACCATAATGCACAGATTGTTAATGGTTGTGTCGTGGGAGTAAACAATTCTTAATTTAACATTCGTTTATTTAACCATCAGACAGACTGTCAGGATAGGGATAACTTTCAATCTCGTATCCGAGTTGTCAGATTTGAGATTTTCCAGAATTAGTTATTTGGGAATCTAGAAGTCACGCAGACTACAATTTGTCGCCTAGTTAAAGGCGAGAGATATATTTAATCCGGATTGGTTACGCTAAATAAGGGGCATGATTCCCACACGAAAATTCTTGGTTTTAATATGTTCCATCACAAAGTTTTCGTCAGTCTACGCTTTTCTGCAAGAGAAAACAAATGTAGGAGACTCCGAGGTCGAATTTAGAAGAAATTCACTCGTAAATAATTATCCAAGGGATCGGATGTCTGGAAAGTCGACGGACACGATTTTGGCGGTAGAAGCAAGCAAAGCTTGAAAACACAAGGTATTTTGCGCCAGTCTCATGTAATTCGTTGATATCAATAAAACGATTTGTTTGATTTATTGCTTAAATTTGCATAATTTATTTGTTTAAATTCGTAGAAGAAAAAGAAAAGTGATATTTGGAATGAACCAACTGCAATGTGAGTTCTTGATCTATGATGATATCATTCAAAACAGATCGGCTATATTATTTATAAGTATACTTGTGTTTTGAAATTCGGTGAATGATTTATTTAAAAAAGAAGTGTATCTTCCTAATGTAATGCATTATCACGGTTGTTTCTGTAACTGATTGTTATTTTTTCCATGTACGGGGGCTCGTGTCATTCTGTTTTATATATCTGCTCAGATCTCTATCTATCCCACCTGAAAGTTTCACACTTTATATTGATATTTACTTGATCCAGGCAATAACACCGAAGGCGATCACCCTCTAGATAATGATAACCAAATTCCACTACAACCCACCCCCAACAAAGTGGGGACTATGTAGCAACAACCAACATCTTATGAAATGATAAGGTGATTGACAAGGGCCATATAAACTCCACCCCAAAAAATATACATGTCCAAACCCATACAAGGCAGTTCTAATTGTTGGAGAATGTTCTTACCTTCTAATTGTTGGAGAAAGTTCTAACCTAACTCCATCATAACATGTTGAATAGTTCATGAGCTATAATGATAGCAATGTAACAAGTTTCGATGTGAAGCAAGAATTGGCTTCAAATGGGGGTATAAATCTATTAAAAAATGGAGTTGACAACACTAAACCCATAAAAGGCACATGTAAGTCTATGGAACAAAGTCCACAACAAACAGTATCAGAATATGCTAAATGCTTCTTGAGCTATGTTGGTTATGAATACTGTATGAATATATCAAGTTCATTTTCAAGGGCTATAACTCTATCCAAAATGATGATGCTCATGTACATGTATGTCTATGAGACAATGTTCCTATCAAATTACATTTGAATATATTGAATGGCTCTTGAACTCTGCCATTAATAGGTGTCCACCAATGTGAAAATATGAAGTTACTACCAACAGCCATAACTCTATCCCAACTAGAGTTGATGAGACAAAACCCACAGAAGACGTATCTAGGTCAATAAGACAATGAAAATACCAAATTGCATCTGATGTATGCTGATTACAATGATGGAAACTGGTGGGAAATGGCAACAGCTCCAAAACTGGATTAGAATAGATGAAACCTTTTCAGTGCACATCTATGAGCAATATGCAATTCACCTACCATATAGCATCCAATAATGTATAACAGTCGCATACTTTTGTTGTTACAAGAAATGTAAACAAACTGACAGATGGCTGGACAGAAAACACTATTAATACAGAGCTCCCATAATAATTATTGGCCCAAATTATTGTACCATCTAACTGTTAATATATGTGCTACCCAACGATAGAATGATACAATAATGTATTTACACATCTGTCTTTAATAATAACCAAAACCAGCATCTGACAGTCATTATATTAGTTCACAAGCATGAAGGCTTTGTTATATTTAATTTATTGTTGGTTAGGAAAGAAATACTGAAACAAGACCAGGGCCTGCATGTTAAGCCCGCATCACAACAATGGTATAAACTGTGTGACCTTGACTCAAAAATCATAGGGGGAGAATGAGCATTTTGCAGCATAGTCTTATCTATATCATGATTCATATTCATTAACAAAATCCATCAAGTGGTTAAGGAAATTGTCACATTGCTCAGCCCAGCTATAAAGTCATGTATAAACTAGGGTATTACTGCAACTATGTGTTTGATGTCTAAACATTGCCGCAGGCTAGTGTTAATCCCATATGCAAGGTTACCGTGACCCTCCGGAATTAGAGTTGGCACAGATGATCGCTTGCGTCATTTGACAAAGGCTTGTAATATTCACACCTAGGTGTTAAACATTTGTTCAGAGATCAAAGGAAGCCTGTAGGGTGAATGGGGCATGTTCTCATCCGTCCCCAAAGTGGACAGACAGTGAGAGGACATTGTCCACTAAGTTTGATTGGATCGGTTCACAGTGACATCCAGTTGGAACTGAGATAGAGGGTGTGATTACAATTTAGATCCGAATTATAACTTCGTAATTCGCAAGCAGAAGGGTTAGTAGATGCCTAGACATATCGTGGTGCAAATAGGGTTACTCCGAGAAAGCCACTTGTAATATTGCGGTAAAACTTAGAAACAGACCCTAAGGAAAGAAAAGCTTAGAAAAGGAAGCTTTTTGGGGGACAGAACTTCTGGTTCAGTTGAGTCCCAAGTCTCCAAGAGGAGAGACAGAAGTGAGACTAGAAAAACAGTTGGAGTCAACAAAGGTCTAGGTGGTGGAGGAGGAGGAAAAGTAGACTGGAAGAGAAAGTGGAGGAGGAGGAAAAGGAGTATAGAGAAGTCGAGGAGGAAGAGAAGGAATTTGCAGAAATTCAGGGAGGAAGGGGAGAAGAATACACAGATGAGTAGAATACAAGGACGGGTGGAAACCTATCTCACACACTAATCAAGTGATGCAATAGGCTATCAAAAGGTTGAGCAGAAGGAGTGTACTTGGGAAATTGATCTTTTGACTACTGAATGGTTATTAAATTGTTATTCATTGAACTTCACCCTTTTTTGTATATTTAACCATTTAACCATCGACACTGCTGACTGAAGGCTCAGAGATGTACATCTATCTTCACTAATTCAACTTCCAACCAAAATCGAGCCTGGGTGGGACTTCTACAATAGTTTAATTATAACATTGGGAGCACCCACCCCAATCCCCCACAACCAAATCCTCACAGTGGGGGCATCCTTCACAGAAATGAAGATGTGTAACTCCAACCTTACGGCAAAATTATGACCGACCTTGACCCCAAGGTCAAAGGAGTGAGAGTGTATGCTGCAGAATAAATGGTCTTATCAATCAAGGGGTTCAGGAAATATACAAGTACATGAAACAACTTGAACCCAAACCTTAACATACAAATTTTCTGCGAATGTGATCTTTACCCCTAGATCAAAGGGGCAGGTGTGCATGTCACTGAATGAATTGTCTTAGCTTCATAATGATTCATGCCAAGAATAATCACAACCTATTTAGGAGTTTAGGAATATATGAAAGACTTTAATCAAAGCCTTAACAAACTCTTCATGATACCTATGCCATCATGAATGTGACTCTTTGTCTTGCTTCTGTCTAACATGATCTTGAATAAAAGTACATGGCAGTCAGCAAGATAAGTAGGTCTGATAATCAATTTATGACGATATTCTTGTCATCAATGAGCAGTTGTATGATTTTGCTTTCAAGGAGGAGAAAGAGGCCCACTGTGCTGTTGATAATAGGTATATTTTGCAGACTTGATTACATGCCCAGGCTGGACAGGTTATTACAAGCACATGGTCGCACCCTTACATTTTTTTAAACATTATAATGTACATATCCAAATGAAATTCACTCTTACATGCCTAATGCCTTGTCATTAAATTTACTGCAAAAGTCATTCAATTCAGATCCTGTGAATTTAATCCTACAAAGAATCATGCTATTTATAACTTTCTGAAATTTCTGAATGCAACTTAGATTAACATCATATGGCATCGAAAATATGCATGCCTGCATGGAAACCCTGTTTACGAAGAAAATACGAACACATTGCAATTTTATTCTGCAATGATCTGCAAATGACACCTTAGCCAACTGTAACTGCTTTAAACTAAAAAGCCTGCATTCCCTGTCTACACTGATATAAGAGTAATCAGTTTACACTAATGTCAGTTTGCCCGTTCAGTCAATGGATTTTCCATGTTTTACACCAAAATGGCCAATACAGTATACCTTCATATTAACTCACTGCACCCAGATTATTTTAAATCTGAGATAGGGGTAGGAGACAAAGTTTTCTTGTAACTTCTGATTGAAACCATGCATAGAGAGACTTACCTATTGCCAGATGCTTAGAAGAGCTGAAGTTGTTTTTTATTGGCTATATGACCAGATGGGTGACAATCTGACTTTATCATTTTGCTATTGGACCCATGTTTTTGGCCCCCTGGAAAAGTTCTTTTCCATATCTCAAACTCATCCTATTTTAAGCAAAGTTTAATCTGTCCTTTTTTGACCAGTCTGCTTAAAACAAATTAAAAGAAGTCTAAATTCTGGACACAACTCTCATTCTAGAACCAATCTAAAAAAGAATCTACTTAGTCTCAAAGGTCCTGCTTTTTTTGCTGCAATTTTAATGTGAGTGGAATGTCCATCTTACATGGCATATTGTAAAGCTACGGCTTTCCTTTTTTCTCTAAATACCACCTGTTTTGGTTGATCGTAAATTGTAATGATGTCACAGACCATGGACAACATACTATCTTGTGATGCAAAAAATGTGATGTGATGTGATGTGATGTGATTATGATTTTTAATGTAGCTTTAACAATTTTTCAGTCATATCGCTATGATGTCTGCAGTGTGCCAGTTTATAGTGATGTCTAGCACTGGGGCATCATGCCGCAGACATGTAGCATGATGTCCCACCCAGTCACATTATCCTGACAACAGGCCAACCAGTCCTAACACTAAACTCTTAATGCTGAGCGTCAGGCGAGGCAGCTGTTAGTACCATTTTTGTAAGTCTTTGGTATGACTCGACCGGGGAGCAAAAAATGTAGCATTTGGGATTAATGCTCTGCAACTTCATGAAGTGCATTCACTGATACTGCCACAGATTTACAGCAAATATGCTGAATCTCTCTCTCTAGCACACATATCTGATCAAAATAATCTTTACAATGCACATTTACTGTAACATCATGAATATTAAATCTGTTTGCAAACTGATCATTAAAATGAATTAAAATTAAAAATAAAATATTCTGTTAAGACTATCTTTCATGCAGATGGTGCAATAAAATCAGCTAAAAGATAAAACTTGTAAAACCTTGATAGAATGGTGACCTGTCAAAACAGATTTTTCATACTGGTCCCAGAGTGTAACACAGGGGTGGGCAAAATATGGCCCACATTCCAAATTCAGCCTGTGACCTGGTTTTATCTGTCAATTTACAACATAGGGTGTAGCTTTAAAAGAATCACTTAAATGCCCTGCGCCCTGGATGAAGTTTCCCATGCTTGATGTAGCAAGTTCAACAAGCTTCACTGTATGATCACTGAGCAATCACTTGCAATTTAAGGTATCATACAGCTGAAAGAATAACAAAAGAGTCCCAATGAAGTTCTTGCTCATTACCCTCCCCTCCAAACTGCCAGCACCATATTTTCATGGACCTACTTGTATGGAAAGGAAACAAGACTTGAATGACATTTACAATATAAATTAACACAAATGTTCTGTGGAAGCTTAACAATGTTAATCATAACAACACTAGTTGAACTGGGCACATAACCAAGTGCAAGCAAGTTCTAATTCTCCCCAGATCAGACCAGGTCCCCACCATGCTGTAACTCTGGGCATGGCACTTTGCTCCAATTGCCACAAACAATGTAACCTGTCATGACAATGTATTGTTGTACTGTATCCATCAAATTACGTAATCAATCAATTTTTATTGGTTGTGCTGGTGGTTATAGCAGCATCTATCATCCAATCAAGTTAATATTTTATATTAACACCAGAATTAGTTTTCCTGGTGCAGTCTTATTAATCAGAAGCCACAGGTTTTGCAGGTAAGAGGCTGCATTTTACAGAACAATTGTTACAAGTTATACATAAGCTGTATGTATGGTAGTGTATGAATGGAACTGTCAATAGTGTCCTACACAGGTAACACAAACCCCCTGGTGGTTTGATGTATACAGTATCTGTAATCAACTATTTTGCCCAGAGTTATGATCAAGAAGCTCTGGAATGCACCCTACTATGCCATAATTCAACAGTATGTGTATACAGGTATGGCTAATATACAAACTACTAGAAACACCTGTTTCATGGTTGAAGGCAGACATCAAAACAAAAGCTTGTAATACATGGCTGAAAATCTTAAGAGTTCTGTAAAAAAAAAAAATACCCCCATTCAAAACTTTGTTAAATTCTCAAACTTAATACTTAAAAATTAAATAATAAACTAAACATAAGCGCCTGTTTGTAGGTATAGTTCAACAAGGATCAGCTGAGATTTATAACACTCATTACTGTATAAACAGACCATAGCACTATCCAGTCCTTTACCATCGGTAATTCACAAGTTGCACTTGTTTTTGCAAACTACCCACAATTCTTTACAATGGGTGGTTATATCATGACACACGATGGCTGCTGACCAGCTCTGATCCAATGTCATGATTTGAATCTGCACCGCTTCTAATCTTTAGTGGCATGCTACCTACTAAGCTACCATGACTCCTCTTACCATTAACTCTTTCCTACATACAGCTCTCTCTCTCTCATTATAATGTGGTATTTGGGGACAATAACCCCTAGCCACATTATGTACTGACCCATGTTATACAGAGAGAACCACAATATATTGAGAACTGCAATGTAATGTGAACAGCATATTATTCGAGACCATGGTATAGAAAGAATAATCAGAATTTGTTAAATAATGATGATTTAAAAAGGAAATGACAATAAGACTAATTTTCACCTTGTTTTCTTTCAATCCATACTGCTATACACTGGAATGATTTTTGTCATGGGTCCATAGTGGTACTGCATTATATCTGGAATCACATTATAATGAGGCACATTATAATGGGGGAGAGCTGTACAAGCACATCTGGACTCCCCAACCTCATTTCAATGCATATACCTTTTAATGCCTCTACTGCATTTCAATGTTGGTATGTGTAGATGCCCCAGCAATGTCTCGATACAAGCATGTCACGATGTCCTGGTAAACAGCCACAATCTGTATGGTCAATTCACTGCATCATCTGATCAGAATATACCCTTAAGTAAAAAAGGACACTGAAGACTGGCCCCGAATGCATAACTTCTTTCATGGAATCCAGGCTATAAGACTGGTTTCAGAGGTTAAATTATGTCTCTGGACCTTGTCAGTTATCAAAAAAAGACCCCAAACAACACATGCCCAAATAGCATAAGCATAATCAGCAATGACAATAATTGCCAATTTTGAACTGAGTTGCAACATTTACCAAAATGTTTAAACGTGTATATGGTAAACTAAAATGATGCCATTTATTCAAAACAATTGGAAACTTTTCCCACTATCTACCTGCTGGGCTTATTGAATGAATGACAACTATTACAATGTTTATATCATACCCTGCTCAGTTTGCAATTGCTTCATCTGCTGTACTTCCTTTACCTCTTATTATGCCAGGATTAAGCTTCTAAGACATGTTTTTGTTGAATATATCTGACAGTTTCTGCCATGTCTTTGTTGAATATATCTGACAGTTTCTAAGTCATGTCTTTGTTTAATATATCTGACAGTTTCTGCCATGTCCTTGTTGAATATATCTGACAGTTTGTACATATTTTTGTTGAATATATCTGACAGTTTGTAAGACATGTTTTTGTTGAATGTATCTGACAGTTTGTAAGACATGTTTTTGTTGAATATAGCTGACAGAATCTAAGACATGTCTTTGCTGAATATATCTGACAGTAAGACGTGCCTTTGTTGAACATATCTGACAGTTTGTAAGACATGTTTTAGTGGAATATATCATAGTTTCATTAAAATATCCCACCGGTTGTGGTGATACTGTTTTCTACTGTTATGCATATACTGTATACACAATGAAAAACTTGATAATGGAACTGGACATAATGCCTAGACATGTACAAGGGTATCCTTTTCTTAGATCTATATAGGCTAAGAAACTATTCTGTGTTGTTTAAGGGTAAATGCTGTAGTTTAAAGACCTTTTCATTAATATATCAGTAAATTATCTAGATGTGTATTACTGTATAATGTGTGCTATAATATATAACCCAGCTGTCAACTGCTATTTTCCTAGCAATGTCGCATTCAATGCTAATGATAGTCACAGATACATGCTTTAACAAAATAATTTTTCATAAAAATCTTATTAAATAATAAATGTCCTCTTAAGCAAAGATGTCAAAATATATTTAATTTAATTGGAATGGGTATAGTTTCTGCATCACTGATAGCCACATGCATGTTCATTTACAAGTTTACCAATACTGTAAACGTGTGGAGGTCACCCTATGAACATGTAAGCAATAATGTTGCTGCTTATCATCCTATTATTTAGAAAGAAACAATACCTGCTAAATATTGAATATGAAATCTTTTATTTATCAATATGCAGTTTTTCCCAGTCATACTGTCAGCTGGAAACATGCTGTACTATTGATATATCACTGTACAATGTAGCAAGATACATGTATACTGACCTGCAGTTCATAAGGCCCTATGGGGGAAAGGGTAAACAAATATAATAATCTCTTACCACAACATCTGTTGCAATCAGAATTGGCACACTGTTCAGATGTGGTCTATGGACTAGTATTTGGTTACAACCAGAGTATACCATCTTTAGTCTAATTCAGCTGTAGCTCCAAAAGATGGTACTTTCCATCTGAACTTGTTAAAATTACCTTTAATGAAACCAATCCCAATTTTGAAAGTTTTCTAGTTATAAAATTAAAAATCAATGTGAAAAACATACAAAAGTAAATGATTTTCAAATCAAAGATATATTTAAAAGGACTGTTTAGCAGCTTTTTCCCATTTAATTCTTTTCTTAAAGTATGGATGATTTTAATATCAAAATGTGACATCACTAAGGAAAAGGTTTAAAGCTGATGAGAACTGACAGCACTGCACAGTACATGCCAGGCATCAGTTTGATTTACTGATAATGCTGACAAAAAACTTCTATGAACTATATTATATATCTCTGGAAATGGGTATTCAATTACAAAACAGATGATGAGTGCCAATATATTTCAGAAAGGAAGAGAAGAAAATCAGCCACTGCACTCATATAGGGGCAGGTAGGATTGACATGTTGCAACCAATGACAAAAGATTCTCCAGTTGGCATCATACATTTTGATATCTATCTTCCCTTGGCCGAATTATGCACTTGATTCAAAACTTTTCTTTGCAGAGTGATCATTTGAGAAGAGCCAAGCATGAAAGTTGAGAATCTGTGGGCTGTTGTGTAGCAGCGAGCCCCTGTGTTGCGACAAAAGGTCCTTCCTTTGAGGTAAGGTTCTAGGTCAGTCCACCAGCAGATAAAAATCAGTGAACTGCTATTGCCACTGAGAGGGACAATCAAACTGAGCTGAGCAGTGGAGTGCCTGACTTAGTGTAGAACATATGAGATCATTCTGAAAGGCAAAGAGGTGCAAGCAAACAGATGATCTCACTTCAGGTTGAAAGCATCCCCTACCCTGGCCCTCTGGTCAATGACTGAGAAATATAACTGGGAGCTGATCAATTAGCCTGGTGACAAAAAAAGCCTGCCAAAGGTGTCCCCCAAAGTTGGAACAGGGAGTCATCTACAGACTGGTGAAGCAAACATTCCATATAGACAATCTTTCCTCTCCTTCACAGACTGTCTGCCAAAATATTTTTGCCGTAAATGTGGCTAACTCAGAGGGTAATTCTTTATGAAGTTGTCCAGCAAAGAAGGTTCCAAACCACCACACAGAGAGCAGGTGCATGTGTGCCTTTTTGTCTCCTTAGGCATGCACCATTATTGTATTGTCTGAGACCATCATGCAGCAACCTATTATTTTCTGGTTGCATCTCTGGAGGACTAAGAACACTGCCATCACATCCCAACTGTTGATATGGAGGGTAGATTCCTCCTGGGACCATGGACGCTGAAGAATTAGTCCTTCCAGTTCTAGATGATCACTCCAACCTAAATTAGACTCCTATACAAACAGGTAGAAAGGGGGGATGGGGACCTTGGTCTGAAACTAGTCCTGATTTGTCCACGAGTTCAGATGATGGTGGAAATCCCCCAATAATGAGAAAATGGAGGATTCAGAGGATCCCAAGAAGGTTCCCACACCACCAAAAGGAGAAACTGTAAAGGACCCAAGTGCAGTCTGCCTAGGGGAAAAAGGTCTGTTGTAGAATTCAAGGTCCCCAGCAGAGACAGAAAATGATGAACTGACAACATGGTCTTTGCTCTCAGTACCTCCATTAAGGACAGGATCTTGGTCTACTCTTTGCTGAAGGACATGGACTAATCCTTTATTTGTGAGGAAATCATCTGCACAAAGACAAAATATTGAGATGGAGTAGGCTCTAATTTCTCTAGGCTTGGCAGAAGGCCTAGCATGGTCACTATGGACCAAAAGCAAGAGGGATCTAGTCTGAGGGACTCTAGCTGGTCATTGTGGATCAACCAATGATCTAAATATTGGAGAACTGGGACACCTAGTGATCTTAAATGTGCTGCAACTAATTCCATGACCCTGGTAAAAGCTCTAGGTATGGAAAAATGTCCACTTGAAATACTTGAGTCAGGAAATGTATGAACTTTATAGCCTGAATCAGCTACCAAGGATCACAACATGGAGGGGGGAACAGACCACCCCCTAAGTTGTCCAGCAAAGAACTGGCACCTCGCTTGCTAAAACTTTCAGAGGGCTCTTTAATCAAAACTAAGTGAGGAAGCAACAAGAAATCTGGTCAAGAGTATGCCCCAGAATCTTTTTTACCAAAGTGGAGAGAATTTTAGTGTCATCAGAAGCTCAAGATTTCAGACACAGACCACTGGCCAAGAGGCAGTAAATCACATTGACCGCTCTATGGGAAGACCAGCTCTTTTTCTTTTGCCATCTTCACCGATGGGTGAGAGGGGGAACAGGACCCAATGGGAGGGAATGCCACATCAGCCTGTTATATATGTAACTCATGAGCATAAATTAGGACAAAAAGGATGCCTTCATCCTGCACTCTTTCTTCTCTGAGGGAGGAAAATGTGACCCCATGCCTCTGTCATAAGGGATGCTTGGGGGGGGGAGGAACTTGAACTAGTAACTCCTCCCCCAGAGTTAATGGACTGCCTTAGCATTGGACTTTGCAAGTGGGAGAGAGCGACACTCCACACACCTAGTGTTTGGTGAAAGATGGTCTGTCCCCCTTCCCTCATTTTTCACCCAACTTTGTAAGATGATGTAGGTCCATAGCTCATACCACAACCTCACTACCATGTGGGAAGGGTCCTGAAGTCCATGACTGCATGCAGGGAAAGGACCAATCAGTTCCATATGGCATATGGTCCCATATCAAATAGAGATTTAGAGGGAAAATAGGATAGGAGGATGCCAATCTGGTCAAGCAACCCAGATCTGTAGGAAGACTCTCTCCCAGATTTACAGACTTACATATGAGCATTCCTTTCACCAAATGGCCCAATCACATTGCCGACAACGGGTCTCAGGGACTGAGAGGGTGTTGATTTCCCTTAAATGGGGGGGGGAGGCAACAAACTTTCAGTCCACACCAATCTGTGGGTGAGTAAAGGGTGCTGTGCACCCCTCACGGGCAGGTGTTACTCTCAGCCCATCAGGATGAAAGAGAGTGTTGCTCTTCCCTTTGGGGATGGCATGACTTAACTCTGTATCATTGTGGAAATAAGATAGTGCTGCTCCTCCCACATGTGAGGATAGTACTGCTCCTGCTGCATGTAAGGGCATAACTTGCTCTCTGCCCTGAAGAATTAAATGTACCTTTAAAAACTACATGTATGACTACAACAAAGCCGTCAACATTCCTCCATTCTTTTCCTTCAATTATTTGTTATTCCTACCCCATGTTCCAACCCCTGGTCCCACTTTTGAGATGTGAACAAAGATTTTATGACCATTCTGTAACTGTTCTCACCAACCTGAAAAAATGAAAAAACTTAAATAAAAAAAATTTAAGGGTAAACTACTGACTACGAACCTGTGTTCTAAAACTTTGCTCAGCTCCAAATCTTATTAAAATATATTCTGAACTAAGGGAATACAAATTTGGTACATTTGGAGTTAAATTTCAAAGCTGGAAGTAATATTTATTACTTGAAGAACTGATTAAACTTTTATGACAGATGGGCCAGAAATTCTGTTTTAATGTCATCAGGGAAAATTCAGGACAATTGCACATGAAACCAGGACAAATGCAAAACATGAATGCGGCAAACAATAGTGATGAGTCAGTTTCAGGAATGTCGTGTACAGTGACTGCAATGTTATTTTGTATCAAAAGAGGCTGTGACATACACTAAAAGTTTCATATATAAACAATTTTTCCTACCTTCCAAAAATCATCATTGTACAATTTGTTGTATTTGTAAATTTTCTCACTTGAACTATTAGCAAAAATTGAAATAAATATTTTACCTTCATTTTGATTATTTGTACATCCAAAACACTAATTAAGTGCAAAAATACCCCAAGAAACAATACTGTGCATAATTCAATTTTGCATCTAGAATACAGCCAGTTAAGGACACTGTGTTTCCCTGTCCTACAAATATGGGAAACAAGGAATTTCAAAGGAACAAATACATTTCTGCATTAGAAGAAATGGGGAAAAATATGGTCGAGCAGCACATATGTGTGAAGATTTGGGTGATACGGAGACATAAATTGCTAAGAAAAGACGTTTACTTAATATATGTAACTTCATCCATGCAATGTATCTAAAAATGTCTGATCATCAAGAAATCTGGTTGCACTGTACTATTTGCTGGCATTCCCTGATCAGGTCAAATCAGCTGACCTCACATGTCCCTAGGCAAGGCACTTTATGAGAAAATTACCATGACAACACAAAAACTTTTGTATTGATGTGCCATTAGACATTAAAAAAAAGATAAATAAATGCAAATTATTTATTGTTTATGCCATAATATAGTTGTCTAAAGCATAAACAAAAAAAATACACATGTAACTAGAATCTTCTTTTTTTCACACAAACAAGATAAAGCTTTTATTCCAATCAATACACGAGAGCTTTGTCAACATGCACCCAACTTCCGAGACAAAAATGTATTGTCTACAGTCACAAATTAGCATTCCAAGTTGTACGGCTTGTGTGCCTAGCTCTACATTTGAAATCTTTCATTTCCTCTGTCTCTTCTTTAAGTACCATAGTCAAGTACCCTGCTAAAATGACCAGAGTTACTGGGGAAAACTTTCCTCCCTTCTGAAGGAGCTGTGAAACAAAGGAAATTTCATTCCCTTCTTTACTTTGCAAAACTAAAATCAATATGGATTAGGACAGTGAGGTGAGGTAACATGGGTCAATACATTCACTTGTATCTGCCAGGGTTTGTTTGCAAAACATGACATTTTCATATTCAGGGTAGGGGTAATGGTATAATTTGTGCAATTTAGTCGATGCCAGATGATGACAAATGGGAATTTATTAATGTGCATAATCCCTGTCGTGTCTGATACAGGATGCATGCATGTGTCTACATGTATTATAATCATAATTACATTCACAAGCCTAATGTAGATAGGATACACTAGCTCTTGGCACATAAATGTCCAGTGCCATAGACCTGTTTATTTGATTATTGTGAGGAAACTGCCTGTAGTGGCTGAAACTATGAAATGCTGCAATTCTGTTAAAGAAAAAAATTTATTATTCAGATCAATGTCTTGCAACTTGCTAATCTGTGTGAACTATACACAAATACTGTGGTACAATGTCTGTACAGGCTAATGGGTAGCATTTCAACTAGATTTCATTAATTTTTGTATAACAAAGACACAAACCATTTATCTTTGGAATTAGTCACTTTCAATTTATAAAATTCTCTGTTGGTGACAAATGGCTTTCTTTGTTTAGCATATATATGTAGGAAGCTGTGCAGATTAACAAATCCTGGAGGGGGAATTTAGTTTACCCACAAACACACAATTTATGGCTGAAATATTATGCTTTACCATCAGAAACAGGAAAGTTGGCCATTTTATGCAAAATGCAACAGAACCACACTTCTAAAAACTGAACATCTAGGATCTGCCCCAGTGAATGGAGTTGAATTTTCTGAAAATTGTGAGTACTGGATTATATGATAATAATATAAGTATCAAATGATTGGAACTACATGTTTTCTGAGCTAAAACATCATTATTCCAAGTGAAGTAGTAAACAAACTCTCTTTAAAAAGTTTCATGTTGTTAAGAATGATAACATTTAGCTCTAGAACTGAGTACCTTGTATCTAATCTGATTTAAACACATGGGTGCCTCTAAATTGTTGTTCACAGCTTCTATACACTATTCTGGATTCTTATTTAAGCATGAAATTGTCACCCTCTGACAGTAATTGATAGATAACAGGTCTGACAGACAGGGATGCATCCAGACTGCTGCGCACAGCAGACATGGTAGAAAAAAAACCCCAACAAGCTAAAACAACATTTGAAAGGCATGCATCTTTAATTATCAAGGCACCTAATATTTAGAGAGAGCTTTTTCTTCATATGCCTTGAATCTAGGTATATCAAAAAATTTATTTTAAGTGCCAAGTGAATGAATGAAGTTTCAAACATTTTTTTTGTTTACGTACGATATTATGAACATGTTTTTAAATACATTTTAGGTCCAGAAGCGCAGTTAGTGTTAAAGTTGAAGAATCTGCAAAACAGAATTTCACTTTTGCAAAAATATATTGTGTTGCCAAATACATGGTAAAATAATATTGGATCAGACAGTTGGACATAATAAGATTTTTAAAAAAAAAAAAATTCCCACCTTCATGAACTGAAAGTGAAAGTTGGTTGTATATCTTAATTTTATTGACTGTAAGAAAAGACCTTGTATTGTATTTGCTGGCCTGTAGGTAAATACTTTTTTGACCATAGAATTTGAGGTTTGTCTTATGCTCCAAACTGACTTGCATTATGGATTATGTCATTCAAACTGTTTTATCGTATGTCATGTAAATTATTTTATGTCTGTAGTGTGGCAATTTATAGTGATATCTGGCACTGGGGCATCAGGCTGAAAACATAGCATCATGTCGCACCAAGTCACATTATCCTGACACCAGGTTGACCAGTCCTAACACTAACCTTTTAATGCTGAGCACCTAATGATGCAGCTGTTAGTACCATTTTTATAAGTCTTTGGTATGATTTTGCTGGGATCTGAAACTGAGACCTCCTGCATCCGAGGTGGATGCTCTAACCACTAGGCCAATGAAGTGGTCTATAGGAAGTGTACAATTACTGATAAAGGATAATCTTATTTGTTGGGAATGGAGAGGTCGTTGTACTTGCAAAGAAAATTACACAATATGCTAAATGGCCATTCATGGGATCTAACCTAAACGGGGTCTATATAGATATTAATATTGCTAATATTTAAACTTTGAAACTGTAGGAATATGGTATGTATTTTAATAAGTTTCTATTTACTATTTAATTTATTGCTTGATGCTTGGTTGAGATTTTTCACTTAGGTATGGGATGGAGATCAGCGCTGAAAAGACCAAGCTAATGGAAACAATCCAAGTGGCATCCAAAAGGATATAGGAGTGAATGTACAGAATCTGGGTAAAGTGAATGGACAAGCCTCAAGTACCTAGGTACTATCGCCTCTAATGAAGGTTCCAAACCTGAGATTCTTTACAGGATTGCACAGACAACAGCTGCATAGGCTAGGCTGAAGCCAATTTGGAAGGAGAACAACATCACGCTTGGGTCCAAGATCAAGCTTATGCATACCCTCATGTCCATCTTCCTGTACACATGTGAGGGACAGACCCTTACAGCAGAACAAGTGAGAAGAATCCATACATTAGAAATGAGATGTTACAGAAGGATCCTGAACATCTCAGACTTAGACCATGTTTCTAATGAGAAGGTGCATATTAGAATCCAAAGTGCAATTGGATCAAATAAGAATCTGCTCATCACTGTAAAAAAAGCAAATTAAGATGGTATGGTCATGTCTCACTTTCATCTGGCCCGTCAAAGACAATCCTACAGGGCATAGTAAGAGAAAACAAGGCAGACAAAAGAATAGACAGGCATGGACTCCATAAAGTCTCAAAAAGCAGATTAGATCAGGGCAAAATGGAAAGAGATTGTTATAAAGTCATCAGTGGTGCCCCTATGACCAGCCAGGTTATGGGAGAAATGAAAATTGGGATTTTAATTTATTAATGTTTTCTATTTTTGATAAAAGCTTTAGCTAAATAGGGGCAGTGATGTCCAAAATAGCATAAAGAAGGACTGAAATCTGTCATATCAGAGTATATTTGATTTTGATTATGAGATGCAAGAAGAAAAATGTGATGGAAAACATACTGCTACCTCTCTTTTTAAAACAAATCCATGGAAAATGCATTTTATCATCAGTGATGCGATTTCTCTACTGCTGATAATCTAAAATAGCATATAGTGATACCATTAATATTCGTGGAATGGGAAGTTACCAAAGTTTCATTTAATACAGCATCGCGAGTTTTATCCCATTTGTAACTCAATAAGTTTTCAGGTGTGTGTCATTAAATGCAGCTCGAAGTACCTAATTCATTTAAAATACTTCATGTTTAATTTATGAGTCTTAAATCAAGTGATATTAGTATACAGGAATGAGGTAAAAAAAAATTCATTCCTCTTTTAAGTTCAGTCTGTGGAATCATTTACTGTTTTATTCAGATATAATTTATTTATTGGAAATACAAAGTGGTCACTGACATTTTTTACTAAAACATTACTTTGGGATTACTGTGACATTCAAAGACATTATGGATAATATATTGTGATACATCAAGACTATTCAGTACATTAGCTCATTCAAGACTATTGGTACAGCACCACATTTAAGATTGTTGGAAATTCATATGAAACATTCAAAACTTTTGGACCTGTGATAGTACATTTCGGATTATTTGAGATTTAATTCACGATGCTAAAGTTTTTCTTAAGTTTTCAAATATAATTTAGAAATAAATTTATTTGCTGATTCTACTAAACTTATTGGTTTTGTTTCTTTCTGTTACTTAGACTATAGAGTCATAACAATACATACATACATACATACATACATACCAACCCTCCAAGAGGTATAAGCGTAATCATTGCTATAATAAGTTGTAAAAAAGTAGTAATTTGGGTGTAAAGAGTGTAATCTATATATTGCATGCCAGAATTACAGCACATAGGGAAAAGATACATGTTTACGACTAACCTGGTTCTGCAGCTGGTCAAAATTCTTGTCACAAAGGGCAAAATCCATATACATTAGAACCAGAATACAAACACAAAACATACTGAAAAATTATTTATATTCAGCACTCACTTCAACTAGTCTACATGTGTAACTTTCGCTGAATGATTGTGAGCTGGAATTCTGCAATGATCTTGGCCAGGTGCTCAGAGTGCTGTATTACATTACTATTATATTCTTCTTCTAAAGTTTCTAAAGGTGTTGATTTGTCACTTTTTCTGATCTGACATTTTTTGAAGTTTGAAAAGATTCATCTGTTCTAACATTGTCCATCACATAACATCCACAACTCACACTGTAAAGCGTTTGACTTAATATATGGTGCCATTTTCTTTAAAAATATAGACTGGTTCACTAATTGACTAGCTCATCAATAAAATGAATGTTAGGCTAAGTTCACTTCTGAAGAAACCTGTCTGTTTTCTTGGAAATGGATAATAAGCAGTTGCTATAAATAGCAAATAAGGAAAGTACTCATAGGCTTTTCTTATACAGCAGTCACCATTTTAAAAATATTCTCAAACTTATGAGTGGAATTAAAGAGATGATAATAAAATGACAAAGACACCCTTTCATGGCTTTATTTTTATTTTATAATGTAGCAAAAAAGCGTAATCAATGTGCAGTCTCGCAGAAAATGTAATTTGGTGAAAATGCATAATGATTATGCCAAAAGCGTAATGGTTGTCATTTATGATACATATATACATACATACAGTATAAGCTGAACCATTGGTACCGTATACTGGGGTCCTGAATTTTTCCTTTTTTTATATCATCATTTTTCTTCCAGTAAACCACAACCCCTCTACCCCCAAAACTGAAACAAATTTATATCACATTTCAACAATGGGCTTAAAAATACCATATAAAAATGAAACTCACATCACACTTGTTAATGCATTTTAGATGTTAAATTCCTGACATGCTCTGGTCAGATTATGCATGGATAGCAAATACTGTAGTAGGCTTATCTGCGATTTACAGATGGCAGATAAATTGTTCAGCTAATTTTGTATTAAATGTTTTTTTTTTATTTTTTGCACTGTAATACACATACACAGACAATAACACACATACACAGATGTCTCATAAATACATTCTCTCTCTCTCTCTCTCTCTCTCTCTCTCTCTCTCTCCACAAGGCATTATTTTCACATTTGTGAAACCCCCAGTAAACTGAAAATGTCTGAAATCTGAAAATAACAAAATCAGTCTACATAATGATCTTGCACTGTCATAATCATCTATCTAGTGAACGACAAATAGCTAGATTTTCCAGCAATTACTGTCATGGCTTACCAGCAATGGATTATCATAAGCATTATATATAATATGAAATGAAAAATACATTTTGAATCACTCACAGTCAAGATTTTAGTGCAAAGTCTTTATTAAACTTGATAATGAAATACATTATATTAAATGGAAATGACTTACTCCACAAGCTTGACAATTAATACAAAATCTAAAAGTTTACTCACGTTTCCTATGTAAACTTCAATTGGAATGATCTGGATTCTAATAATATGCACGAAGTAAAGTAAAGAACACTTAAAAAACCCTGCTGAACAACAGCAAAACTCCAGACCACATACAATCGACACGTACCTCGTATACTGCTTTTAAGTCAAGCGAACTGCACAGACTCAGATCTGCATCACATAATGCACCAAATGCACCAGATCTGGTTCTATGCAGTTTGTATGGAGTAATCAGAAGAACAAAGATCCTTATCTGCTGACAGATTATGCAATGGCAGATCAAGGTCTATGTTTCTTGCAGCTGGACTTAACTTACATAATAATATATATGGTACAGGGTTTAGCAGCATATCATAAGATTCTGGTTACATTGTGCCAAGTCACAGCTATATTCCAAAACTGTAAAGATACAAAAATTTTCTTGCATCAATTGACTCAACAAAAATGTGCTCTACCTAAGTGGACACTGCAAGGTATGCACTCTGACTGAGAATCAGGTGTGTCCTGACCTGATCTCTTCAAATTGTTCTGTATGATGATGCCAATTCTCCAATGATGGTTTAGATGTAGTTTTTCGTTTTATGCAATAACTAACAAATATAAACTGAAATATAATCACAGGACATGCACTTGATAAAAACAACAGATATTCACATGTGCGAGTATGAAAATCATCTGCTATTTGCATGCATAACATATAATAATTTCCTGGCTTTGAAATTTAGTCATCTGTTAAAGGTCTTATTAGGAGTCTCGAAATCATTAAATTATCTTGGGATAGTATTACCTGTATTTGTACCACAGTACAAGTATTACATAGAAGCCAGCAGACCAGTGAAGGTGTCCTATATCTGTACTACCTACTGCTATATAGTCACATTATTCAGATGGCAAAATGTGAAACTGAATGCAATTATCAGATTTAAAAAATCATGCTCCCTGTCTAGACTTTCACTTAGATACATGCTATTTAATAGAGAGAAACAGCACACAGGAAGGCCTTGATTGGGCAGTGGGAATGAGAAGGCCTGTTCTGTAAAATTCACAGGAAACTAGGGCTATACAGGCATACAGTCAGCACTGCATTTTGGTTGATCTCTCAAGGGGACAATTCATGAACCTGTGCCCCCCCCCCCAATAATTTTTGAGATATGGAGATTTGTTAAAATTATGGAAATATTGGCAATATGATGTGGGAGAATGTCCCCTGGGCTCACTCAAGATGCAACACTGATACTGCCAAAGTCCCAATTGGTCTCTGCCTAAAGAATTTATGTTGGTTACTATAACTGAATTCCCCATTTTCATGTGAAGTGTACATGCATACTTCAAAGGCAGGTCTGCAAACAGTTTCCATGTTATAACTCCAGGACCAGTTCCAAGAGGTTGGAAGAGACCCAGTGACCAATGCCACTTGTGTCAATTACTTGCCAAGGAAAAATATTTATGATTACAGGATGGGATCTCAATGGTTTCAAAGTTTTGACTTGGTCCCCAGTGGTTCAGAGCAGGCAAAGACACATGACCCATGGGTGATGTTACTTTAAAACAAAATTACCTGTCTACTTATGAAACACTCAAAAGACATTTATGGAATGATGTAAAATGTCCACTCTAAAAACACAGAAATCAGAATTTGTCCTTTGACATTTTACCCCTCCCCTAAATGTGGTGGTGGTGTTCACTTCAGTGGAAAAAAATTTATCCCCACTCCATAAACATTAGGTGAAGCAAATTCATCAAATTCCTAAAAAGAAGTTTTCAAGTTATGGGCTTGTAAAAATATTTTTAACACTGTTGCTGATGATGATACCAATATCAGCAATGCTGTCTTCCATTTTTCTCTGATAAAGGACAGACAATAATTTAAAGTTGGAAACAACAGTAATAGAATGAAACTGAATTTTGACTGAAATTGCATAAATTATAACAAAATCATTGGTCATTTCAATCAATGTGTCCAATGCTCAACCATACTGATTTGAAAATTGAATAGCAATACTTATTCCTGTCAAGGAAAAGAAAAGACTGGGACTTGACCATCAACTTTCAATTGCTTGCTACGCAAAATACATCAAATATATAATGTATCTCCACTCATATATGTAAAGTTTAGTCAGTGAACATTTGAGAATGCTACTGCACTTGAAGATTTTTTACTTTTGTATGTGACACCTTTAACCCTCTCCAATGGACTCAGTACATATTGAAAAGTATGTGTTCCTGAAACATGGATGCCCCACTATACAGGTGCTCAGTATTAACGGTATATCACTGTATTGTTTTCCAGTGATATGTACCATGGTACTTTTTCACTGTACCAATACTATGATAGTTTTCATCAGAAAGGAATGCATGGAAATTCTCTAGTAATCTTGTCAGTAAGCATGTTTTCATGTACATATAAAAATAATTCAACCATTTATTGGGTTGATTTTTTTTACAAAACTGTTATATTTGTCACAAATTAATTTTGATCATTATACATGTTTAATATGTGTCATGTATGCCAACAGTGGCCAGATGGGATTGGTGAAAGAGATTCTGTTCAAGTCTAAATTTGTTTGAAAAATTTTGGATTAAAACACAAGCGAGTGTTTTTTAAAGTTACTTACTAGCATCAGTAAAGTGTTATGGACATGTATTCTTTGTAAAACCAAGAACTATCTTAAGATTTTCAGGAGTACAGTTGTTTTCAGTTTGAATATTACACAATTTCTTGCATCCACAAAATATTTCACATTTGCTGAATCAGTTTGTTCTACATTTACTGTCCCTCTCTGGTAAGTCTTGCCCAAGTGTTAGCATCCCATTCAAAGTTTCCCTGCCTATTATATGAATAGTGTAGCTACTGAATCGTAGGCTTTGGTGTCAACACTTACAATTTTTATCATCATGCTCTCTATAATGTCCACACAGTGTTTTTTACAGGGTGTCAGCTAGATGTGAACTTTACCAACTTGCTTTAGTTAGTTTTTAGATTACAATTTATACAGCAATTAACATATACATGGCAGATTCATTTTCTATACAGTAATGACTATTTAATTTGGGGGGGAAGAGGGGTTGTGATTTTCTTTTGAGCTGAGATATTTTATTTTATTTTATCTCAATGCAATATGATTTTGCTATAAATGCGAGCAATATATTTTTTCCAGTTATTGACAGAATTTAAACAGTCAAGGCCTGTCTCAGAGCATTAAGTTGTTGCTCCCTAATATAACTGCGGTATACCTCAGTACAAAATTTTTCATGTTATCCAGCTCTACCCTACTACAATACCTGAAAACTGACCTAATGCTTAAGATGACCAAGAAATGACACAAAAGACTGACAAGGGTAACACTATGCCCTATCACTGTCAAGGTGAGGCCTAATGAGCACTGCTGCCTTCACTATAAACATACCATGAACACTTATGTTTCCACCTTTCACAATACCCTTATGTTCCTCTACTGCCATCAACCATGATCAAATACACCTATTGTGGAATCTAACTCCTGATTACCATTACAGGTCTATGTGTGTGATCTTGTTGCAAATACAAAATTTCAAAAGGGAGAGATGTGAATGCACAAGCAATAAGTCTAGAACCCTAAACCTCCCTCAGTATTATGGTGTTTGACCATTTGAGCTATCAATTCATCATGCCCCTTGCCTGTTCCTGCAAAACACCAGATATGGACTCTGAGTAAAACTATGTCAAATGCTATTTAATACCAAAATAAGACTGCTGATCAGATACAACTGTCACTAACCTGTATTTGTTTCAAAGTCTCTCATTTTCAGAATTTGTATTCAACACATAGAAAACAAACACATCCTTTCAAGTTTAAGGTTTTGATTTGATGATATGACATGCAAAGTGAAACTGAGAGAAAATATATTCTATGGGCACCTGTCAAATTGTAGTAAGGGAGATGTATTTCCTTTCTGGTTCAAGAAAAATAATACACACTGAGGATAATGGTATCCATTCTTGACAGTGTCTGATATTATTCTAGTGTGTGAAGGATCAAGTCATTTAAAGTCATAGTATTGCAACATTGTCTCAGCACTGATGTCATCAAAAAATAGAGTGGCTGTGCCCACCCACATAACGAAGCATTTAAAAAATGGCTTTATATTTAAAAATGATAACTGACAAAGTTTAGGTAGAGATAACTCTGTATTTGACAACCAAGATGAAGTTGAGAATTTTTGTTAAGAAAGTTGAATATCTTCTATATATATTTTTTATTTCCCTGGCTTCCTGAGATTTATCTAAACTTCTACCTCATGCCCAACTGTACCAATGCAACAATAGTGATTAAAACTAGCATGGAACAGATGCCATACCCACTGTAATATACAGAAAACAACAAACCTAGCATGGAACAGGTGCCGTACCCACAGAGTTATACTGAAAACATCAAGCTGTAAATCAAACATTTTTCAAATAATTCTACTTTTGCCAATATCTGACATTTTTGCAAGCAACTGGTGAACAGATTGATTGAAAGACTGATTGGTGTTTAATAACAGGATATAATAAGCATGTAAATAATCACCTGGACTGGGCTGGACTAGATTCAAACGTGCTAATTCTTGATTCCAAGTCCAGCATGCCAACCAATGCAACTTAGGTTCCCTACCCATAAGCAGAATGTATGTATGTAATTATACACTCGCACAATGTGTACATGTATAGTAAAATATACTGCATCATTTACCTGAGCATAACAATTTTCATGCTAATTTAATATTTTTTCTGAAGGACCCAGTGTTGTTAGTATGCCTGACTCTAAACAAAAATGGTACAGGTTTAAATCCTACCATCACATCTGCCCAGGTGTGGTACCATTGTAAATTCTTGGGCAAGGAACTTTTCATCAATTATCTGAGCACTAATTAACTAGCTTCTGTGCCAGAAAACAACTTACTATGTGATATCTTTCTAAATCTATCCAAGTTTTATGCCAGTTGAAACCAGGTTATATATAGTAATAAAAGTCAAATAGGTCAAACGAATGCCCTTACCTGTGTGTTGGCCATTATCTACAGCTGTTTTTCACTAATACAGGTCTTCAGTTCAGGTCATGCCTTTCAGACAGAATATGAGCAGGCTGGTAAATAATCTACAGCTATTACACAGAAGTAAATTAAGCTGAAAATAAAATGGCATGTGATTATTGGATAATACAAAACAAGTCTATGACCTGCTAGTACAATGATCAGTACACTGAGACACAATGTAACAGATATCTGTAAGTATCTTAAAAACCGTCAAAATTACCTATACAGACACAAGTAAGTCTCAGGTGTTAAAAATACAATAATATTTGAAACATCTTTTATATAATTATCCTATGCCATCTTTCAAACGGAATAAAACAGCTATAAATTTCATCTGCTCTGTGCATTGGGACTATGTTGGGCATTGCTAAGACAATATGCAAGAAACACACCTCAAAGGGTCTAATGCTGTACTGGCTGAAAAGAATTTTAAGACAAGATAGTTGAACTTTTCTTAACTAGTAAATGTTGAAATTGTCTCTGATATTCTTGACCAATAACAAGATCTAAAATATGACCACCATGGCAGCAATATTGGCCCTATTTTCATTTAGGACTAACTTCAGGAGGTAGGGCATTAATAAGTTGGACACTGTGGTGGCTATACTGGATGTCAAGCAACATTTTTCATTTAGGTCAAATTAGACCTTGGATGAATATGTGGCGACAACATTGGAAGTCAGATATGCACCATTTTTATTCAGGACCAACTATAGACAATAAGAAGTCTCTTAGTGAAAACTCCATGTTGATATGATTTTCCATTTAGAAGCAATAACAAAACTGGATGTCAGATGAGCACCATTTTCATTTGGGATCAAAGCAGACAGCATACATAATCTCTGGGTGAAAACCTCATGCAGATATAACTTACCAATTAGGAGGATTAGTTATGACATTATGTTAAATTCTAGGCCTGTATGAATAGTGTCTAGATTTCACTGAAAAGTCAATTTATTTAGTGTTTCAATTCCATGAAGCAAGTAATTCAGATATCTGATAAATTTTCACCAGTACTCTCCATTTAAATTCCACTGAAATCTCATTTGCATATTTCTGCAAAAAATCCACAGCATATCTCTGCTCAGATTCCACCTAATGCCACTTAAAATTTTCTCAGTTTCCACTCATTAGGACACATATACAAGTACCTGATACACAGAAAATGTACTCTGTCTCCACTAAATGTCCATTATCCAGGTACACCTTTTGTGTGTTACACAAAAGAACTTGAATAAAAATGGCTTGAGCAGAATTAGAATAGTTTAAGAGTTCAACAAACAATCGACTGAAATGCAAATTATCCCTATTCTCACTGCTATCCTGCTGAAGCTGGGCTCTAAAACGACTGGGCAGAATAGCTGTTGTGCCACTGTGTTTGCCAAGTACCTGATTCTTCTATAACAATAATAATACTCTATATTTCCAGAGGATAAAACACATTAGTTATTTTCCCATGAGGCTCTCAGGGCCATACCATATTCTTCAATCCATAATGATAATATATTTTCAGGTCAGTTAATTTTACAACTAAAATAATTTGTGTAGTATGAAATTGTCTTTTTTTTAAAATGCACTTTATTTGGCCATATCCTGCAAGACTGAAATAGAAATTAACTGACTTTATCGGGTTTCGGCAATTAACTACCTTTGGATGCTGACAGTATCTGAGAGAGTAAACTCTATGCCTGTAGTGGCCCATGATAAAAAGTTCATTGATTTTAAGTTAATAAATCAAACAGTTTTGTTTGTTCCTGATAAAAATGCAATGCTTTATGTTTGGAACCCATCTGTTTATATTAATAAAAAAGAACGAAAACTAAATGAAAAGAAGGATAGTGACCCTTCCTTCTGCCAATAATTCCACATGTTAATATCTCTAAAAAAACACATTTAATAACACAAATTAGACACAGTCATTAGTGACCACAATGCCATCTTCTCTGTGTACATCTTCTCCATGTACATGTACCAATAATAAGCAATCAAATATCCTAGCATTGATGAAGAATAATTTAAAAACATAAGACCAGACTGAGAAATAGATGTGTTTATCAATGATAAAGAAATGGATAAGAATGAATTCTCCTGTACATACAGTTCACATATTCACACAATTTTCATCAAGTTATGGGTGCAGAGAGCTAAATGAATTCCCAAGCAACATTTTTGGACAAATTACTATACTCTTGTAGCATAAGACTTGCAAAGCATCCTATGAAAGATCTATCAAAGAGAAAAATTTTAAAATATTTAAAAAAATGATATGCTGTTTGGTTTGTGGTTGTGAAAATTTCCTTTGTCGGTGGAGACTTTAAAAATCTGCTTTGTTGAATTCTCCTTATTAGTATCCAGTATTAACGTCTGCATGGTCTATTCTTGAACAAAAAATTAAGGGAGGGGGAACTGATTCCTCCATTTTGAAAAAGAGGAACTTTTTTAATACAGGAAAGATTTAACAAAGAAATAAAGGTAGGGCTTGAGAATATGATGCCCAAATTTTGCATTTTCAGTTCATCTTCTAGGAGTGAAGATTCTGAAATCTACGTGAATTCCACAATTACATGTCTTAGAACAGATCTTTTGCTGTAACAGCAATAAAATGAACATTATGTTCAATTTTTCCAGGAATTATTTCCAGCCACTCAGCAACCTTCACTCCTTTAAAAATGACATTTAATATACCACTAAACATGGGCCGTATTCATAACTTATAAAACCTGCGACCATATACCATATATACTTGCATATAAGCCGAAGAATTTAGGAAAAAAATAAAGCCTTAAAGAAGGGGGGTCAGCTTATCTGCGGGCCAAGGTCTAAGTCTGAAAATTTTAGAGCTTTTCTTGATTACAGATATTTATTGTTATTGTCGATCACCGAAGATGAGATCACATGCCTAATGATG
Source organism: Megalonaias nervosa (assembly GCA_016617855.1). Lineage (NCBI taxonomy): Eukaryota > Metazoa > Mollusca > Bivalvia > Unionida > Unionidae > Megalonaias > Megalonaias nervosa. Next base: position 14,180 of record JAECUM010003985.1, on the reverse strand, counting down.
CCACATGGCTCATGTGATATGTGCTGTCTTGAAGTGAAACAAGTATTTTTTCTAACTTTACTGGTAGGATAAGGAATGAAAAACATGTATTACCATACTTGACGTCTATTTGACAGATGTCCACACACCAGAAAATGCAGCCATACATGTTATTTGAGCCACGGTGGTACGTGTATTTTCCAAAAGAACCGCCATATTAGCAATCTCTCAATGATATATTTCATCATCATCAGTCCTGTAGTCTGGTAGACCAATGGGGCACCACACAAGACCGAACAATCAGCTTCCTCCATTCCTCACGATTTTCCGTCTTTCTCATTAAGTAGCTCAATGTCAAGCCTCACACTCCACTCTCGAATGTTGTCTTCCCACCTCTTTCTCTGCCTGCCTCTCTTTCTTCTTCCTTGTACAGTGCCTTGCAGGATTGTCTTGGCAAGCCCTGATGATCGTGAGACATGCCCATAGCACTGCAGTTTATGTTTTTTCACTGTGCTCAGGAGGTCTTTGTGAGGCCCAATGGCTTGTCTGATCCTTTGCCGTATTTCTTCATTGGTGACACGATCTTTGTATGAGACGCCGAGGATCTTTCGGAAGCATCTCATCTCTGTGGCTTGTATCCTTTTATCTAAGTCAGCTGTTATGGTCCATGATTCACAGGCATAGAGAAATATGGAGATAACCAGTGAATGCATCAGTCTGACCTTTGAACTGAGTGCAATGTTCTTGTCGTTCCAGATGGGCTTCAGTTTTGTCAGCGCTGATGTTGTCTGCGCAATCCTGGAGAGTACTTCAGGCTTTGATCCTTCATCTGTTACAATTCCCCCCAAATACTTGAAGCTGTGGACTGTTTCTAGCTTCGTACCTTGGACCCTGATGTCAGTACTGATGCCCTCTATTGTTGTTGGTCATCAGTTTGGTCTTGTCTGCACTGATTTCCATGCCATAGGCTGTGGAGGTTTTGTCGAGGCTCTCTACTAAGCTAGCTATTTCTTGTTCATTTCCTGCTAGTCCATCAATGTCGTCAGCAAAACGTAAGTTGGTGATTGTTCTGCCTCCGATGCTGACTGTCCCTTCATGCTTTTCAAGCGTGTCAGCCATGATTCTCTCCAGAAAGATGTTGAATAGTGTGGGAGAGAGCAGACAGCCTTTTATGACTCTGACCTTCGTTTTGAACCAGTCCCCTATGCTGCCGTTGAAGTATACTGCACTGGTGGCCTTGTCATACAGGTGCTCTATTACTGTGATGAGGTTGGCATTGATGTTGTACAGTCTCATAGTCGCCCACAAGGCTGCATGCCATACCCTGTCAAATGCCTTCTTGAAATCCACAAAGACGTGGTACAGATCTTGCTGGTGTTGGAGGTACTTCTCACACAATATCCTGAGGTCGAAGATCTGTTCTGTTGTGCTACGCCCTGCTCTTAAACCTGCCTGCTCCTCGGCAATGATCTTTTCAGCCTGTGGCTTTAGTCTGTTTAGCAGTATCCTCAACATGACTTATTGAAGTACTGAAGTATTTAACCCTCAACTAATCAGTAATCATTAAACTCTGCGGTACCGTACAAATGCATGCTAGCTTATTTCAGTGTTAATATGAAAAGAAACTATGGTAAATAAAAAGATTAAAGAATTACGATACTGAAGGTATTTACGACACAACCATTTTGGTGTGGAGAGTCACGTACATGTACATGTACGAAAGTCTTACAGCAACCATAGCGAGAGGCTCCATAGGGGTTTGTTGCACATGCGCCTAGGAAGGGTAAATAACAGGCAAGAAGCATATACGAGTCAGCGTGATTGTTAAAAATATAATTTGAGGGATTTCTTTGACAGGTGTTTTAGAAGTAAAAGGCAGCCACAGTTTATCTTCTACTGTTGTTTAGTTGTTTGTATAGCAAAGTGGTTTGTTAGCTGTAGAGTGTTGTACAATAACTACTGGTACGTTTAATCTGTGGTAAATGCCTTAGGGATTTTGTAGCACAATGCCACTGAATTTACTAATACATACTGACTCTCAGATGAATTGTTTAATGAGATAAGGTAGTGGACATGGTTTCTGCTCAAAGTTATAACTGTCACAATACTTGAACAATGTCCACACTGAAAACCAATCATATTTTGGTCAACTGAATCACGCTACCGGCAGTAAAAAAAAACGATAAAAAACAAAAACAATGATCAATAATTATCCAACACAAATTGACACCCAACCACCCATGGGAAAAATTACAGGATAAGGTATAAACAGGATACTACTACAATCAATTATTTCAGTTTAATCTTTCCTGAAGTTTATATTCAATCAGATAAAATGAATAGTGTTGGAAGTAAAAGAAAGTGTTCTGCTTATGATGCAGCATTCAAACTTAAAGTTATTGAATATGCAGAAGCAATTAACAACTGTGCTGCAGCACGCAAATTTTGTGTGAACGATAAGCAAGTACGGGAATGGCGGAAAAGCAAAGCAGCATTGGAAGAAATGCCAAAAACCAAGAAGGCTCGTCGGACTGGGATCGCCTCATTCCGTGAATTGGAGAAAGAACTCAGTGATTTTGTAAGTGAATGTCGACAAAATGGATACATTGTCACATGAACTGCTATTCGTCTGCGTGCTATGCAGATGGCGAAAGATGACTAATACAAGATGGCAGATTCCAAATTTGTTGCATCAGCTGGTTGGTGTTCTTGTTTTATGAACCTGCATGGTTTCAGCCTCAGGCAGCGAACAAAGATAGCTCAAAAGCTACCAAAAGACTTGGAAGAAAAAATTGAATCATTTCAGCAGTTCATCATTAAACGCAGAATGGATTGCTCATTTGAACTATCACAAATTGGAAATATGGATGAGACGCCTATGACGTTTGACTTACCAAGCAATAAATCAGTCAATGCTGTTGGTGAGAAAAGTATTCTGATAAAAACGACCGGCCATGAAAAAACACATTTCATGGTTGTTTTGGCCTGTTTAGCTGATGGATCAAAGCTGCCTCCTGTCATAATTTTTAAAAGGAAGATGCTGCCAAAAAGCATGAAATTTCCTGCTGGTGTCATCGTTCATGCACATGAAAAGGGATGGATGGACGAAAGTGGAACGATTGAATGGTTGGAGAAAGTCTGGAACAAGATACCAGGTGCACTTCTTCAGAAATCTTCAATGCTTGTCTGGGACATGTTTCGAGCACACAAGACAGATGAAGTCAAAAAGGACGCAAAGAAAATGAAAACGACATTGGCTGTGATACCAGGAGGTTTAACATCAGTGTTACAACCTCTTGATGTCTGCCTTAACAAGCCGTTTAAGGACAGGGTACGAAAGATGTGGTCCGAATGGGTTTATTCAGGCGCAGTGATGATGACAAAAGGTGGGAATTTAATGAGGCCGGACCTCGACTTGGTCGCCAAGTGGGTCAAAGACGCATGGGACTCAATTCCATCGGACATGATTGCCAAATCATTTCGAAAGTGCTGTATCAGCAATACCATGGATGGAACTGTGTGAGGATGATGCCATATTTGAATCAGACAATGACGAGGAGAATGAGAAGCAGAACGACACACTATCAGATGACACTGATGACAATGACAACGTATATGATGACAGCATGCCCATAACAGAAGCCGAGTTTTATGAACTGTTTGGCAATTCCGATACCCAGCCAGATTTTGAAGGATTCTGAATGTGATAAAACTTTTATAATTCAGGATTTTAGTATGAGGATGTTATTATTTCAATTATTATTTAACATTGAAGATAAATTGTTTTTATTTCAACATATAAATTATATTTCTTACTTTCATTTTCGTTAAGTTTGAAGATAATATTTATTTTAGTAATGTGATTTGCCTAAATAAATGTACCGGTATTTAGAACTCACTTTGTGCATTTTGTGATGTAGTTGTGAACTTATGGGTTGGCTTATGCGCAGGTCATGCAATTTTTCCTATTGTTACCTGTCAAGTGGGGGGGGGGGTCGGCTTATACACGAGTATATACGGTAGTTAAATGCCAACTTTCTGAATCTATCAAATGAAAATTTTTGCTTTGAAAATTTATCATGCAGGTAAATTACAGACTCATTTTTTACTTGCCTGGGATAATTAGGCTAACTTGTCCCTTAAAAAAAAAAATACACACCAACTTTTAGCTTTTTTATTTTGAACTGCTTGGACCCTTATCTTTATAAAAATATTCATTTCTGCAAAAAGTTAAATACACCAACATTTTACAAGTGATGATTGTTAAGTTCTGAAACAAACTGATCTACAATACATGCAAGCTACAAAAAAGGCTTGATGATGTTAGATGACCAATTTTTAGGAGTTCCCCAAATGCGTCAGTATGTCAACTCTACAAGATCTGCTAGAGATACATTGTCAATTCTGACAAACTGTGACAAATGTGCTACCTCAGCTAGCATCTGGTGGTCAATCAATCAATTGTAACTAATACGCACTTCCACATACCATTACCAACTCAATCAACTGTGAACATATCAATAATAGTACCAGCAACAACAACGAGTGAAAGACAAAAATAAGAACAATGATAATAGCATGCATATTCAGTGAATTAAAATAAGGTGATGTTTTTTCTCCTCCACCTTAAGCAGTGAGGTCATCCCTTATCTCAAAAGGCTGTAAAATAATAGAGTAAAAAAGAAAGACAAAAACCTTAGAACTATTGAATAACAATGAAAACAGGACACCCTATATTGAATGCAACACAGCTTCTAGTGATGATGTACAAGTATGCCAAATTCTTCCTCCAAAATGGCTTTAAAGTTTTGGATTGGAAGGGAAAGTGTGGTATAAAATAAAATAAGCATAAAATACTGTGCCATGACCTTGACATTAAAGACTGGATCATCAACATGGCACAGGTATATTGTATACTTTCTAGTGATAATGCACAAGTATAACAAAGTTTCATTATTTGCTCTCAAATTGCTTTAAAGATATACAGCAGAAGAGACAAGGAGATTAAAAAAAACTATTGAGCATGACCCTGATCCTGAATATAAGACACCAAAATGTAGTACATGACACCTACCAATGATGATAGGCAGTTCATCCCTAAATCTCAAATGACTGTAATGCTGGAGTGGAAAAGACTGTGATGGAAAACATCAAATTGAATGATGACCTTGACTTTAAAGATAACATCTCCAATTCAGGCAAATAACAGGCCTACCTGTCATGCCCTAATCTCAAAAGGCTTTAAAGCAATGGATCTGATGGGAAACTAATGTATATGTAAAATACTGAGCTATGACCATGACCTTCAAAATAGGACCCCCACTGTAGTACACCACAAGCCATAAAGTGATGATGTACAAGTATACCAAATTTCATGCCCTAATCACAAATGCTTTAAAGTAACTAAGCATGGTGTAAAACAGAACATACTTTGTGATCTTGACCTTGGTCATATGATACCTACATTACACACCTCTTATGATGATGTATAAGTTTCATTCCTTAATCTCTAAACAGCTTTAAAGTTATAGAGCGAAACAAATGTGATTGATGGACTAATAAACACACAGTTCATAGACTAATAAACACACAGTTCATATGTCTCCCGCTTTTCTCTGAAAAGGTAGGGGACCATAAAAACAATAACCACAATACAAACATAAACTTAACAGAAAAAAAGAAAGATTAATATTAACCCAACTAAGTGATGATTTTGAACTCTTCCCTACAAGAAATGGATATATAATATTATTCATGGATGATATACCATAAAGTACATTTCTGCTCGTAATGACAAGTTTTTTGGTAGGGCAAACCTGACAAGATGCACAAGAGGGGATGAGACTGCTCACCTGGCTAACATGTAATAACTAAATGCAAGAACACTTGGTCAAGAAATCTCTGCAAATATGCTGCTTTCTATAGAAATCTCAACCAATGCTGTTGATAGCATGTTATGAAAACAAGGTATCTCTATAGTTTGTGTCTTCATTCACAGCTGATCACACATCAGCATCATTTGTCCAATACTTCAATGTCTTTATATCAAAATGCTTTCTGTGAATGCTGGTCAAAATTCTGTCGAGAGCTTTTGAGATCGGGTATTCACTGATGTTGCTGTTGTTGTTATAGGGTTTAACGCCATTTTCAGCACAAGATAGGCTATTCATGGCGGCCAGTATAAATGGTGGAGGAAGAACTTAGGAAACCCCTGGAAAGAACCATGGACCGACGAGAAGCTACTGGCAAGCTTTCTCACGTACCCACACTGGCCAAGCCCGAGACTCGAACCACGCAGACAGAGGTGAGATGGCAGTGATCTGTAATGGTGAGCGTTTTAGACCACTCGGGGCCCCCAGTAGTATTGAAAGGCTTCTCTATTTTTAACAATGTTGGCCATATCTGATGGTCTGTAACAGTTTGAAAGCCCCTCATGACGGGATGCATTCTATCAAACTTAGTCAAATTCTGCTGAGTGGTTATTTCAAGAGAAGTTTTTCTTTTCATTTTATAATCAACTGACCATAATAGATGGTGAATCAACAATATTTGACAAAATCTGAAAGTCATTCATATCGAATGCTTTGTCAAATTAGATCAAATTCTGTGAATTGGTTTTGAGAACAGGTCATTAATGGATTTGCTGTTTTAGTAATGACATGATCAACATCATTTGTATTAGTTTAAAGCATTTAATGCCAGAATTTGGTCTAATTCTGTTATGCTGTTTTTGAGAAAAAATCATTTACATGTTCTTATATTTTTAGTAATGGCAGCCATATTCAATGGTGAATTGGCATCATTGGTACAAACCTGAAAGCCCTTCATGTCCTGATGCTTTCTGTTAAATTTTGTCCAACTATATTGAGAAGTATTTCAGAAAATGGAGTGTAACCATTCTCTATTTATAATACCTGCCATAAGTGATCATGGTCGATCAACTCACTCTCTCTGTCTCTCTCGTTCTTAAGTTTTCTAGTCTTTTGACCAAGTAAGCTGAAAATTATAAAGTGTACGTCTGTGTAACAGTACTGGTTGAACAAGAGGAACTAGAAAATTCATAAAACAAGCTCATAATCTGTGTTGCTGCATACATTCATGGGAATGTGAAAAGTTCAGGAAGTCAAAAATGATTGGATGACACAAGGTCAAATGGAAAATCACTGTATTAGGCAATCAGTGGCAAGATGCTGACTGCTCTACAAACTCCTGTCGAGCTGCGGTGGATCAGTGGTTATTGCATTAGACATGAGATCAGAAGTCTTTCAGTTTACTATCAGAACAGCCAGGACTGGAGATTGTTGTGTGTCCTTGTGCAATGCACTTTACTTGCCTCTGCATATGACCCTGAAATTGTTGCTGTGCAATAAAACACCAAACCAAACCAAATCCATTTGCTTAGTGAAGGCTTGATTTAACACATTTTATACAAAAGTACAGCATGTTGTGGTATCATAACTACATAAGACACACTCATTTGTGGTCAATCATTACTCATTTAGAAAACACTTCATTTGTGTTCTGGGAATTTAGCAATATATAACAATTAATTTATGCAATGCTTATTTTGCAGCATGGACTCACTGATGTATTTTCATTTTATTTATTTCAGTAATGCTATCTTGATTCTTACTGTATCTAAGAAAACTACTGTGATACAACATGTCTGGCAATATCCAGCTGTTAGTATATATGTGGATTTATCACGCTGTAATTAGCCATTGTTTGCAGTGTCCCTCACAATGACCACCTCATTCAGTGCTGTGAATAGCTGTGTTTTCTGTGCACCTCTTTTCAAGCGCTTAACAAACAAGATGAACTATGTAACACCCGTGATCGGTTTGTTATGAGAGTTGCCTCCCCTGTCTAAAGGGAGATATTGATATTTTCTGCTGCCAGTCTCATGTGATTATCATTGACACACCAAGTCAATTATTGATACCCTATCTCTAAAATGTATTGAATAAACTGACAATTATTTACCTCTACTTGTACTTCTTTGGTTTATACTTTTTTTTCTCTCATTTTGGAACCTATGTATTTTCATTCAAATTTTCGATTTTTTTCCATGTCAAAATATGTAATGACTTGCTCTGAAATTCTGGGTCTACAATCAACTTCAAGATATAAAATATCCCATAATCCCTACAAGAATTCATTTGCACTGATGTAGAATCTCATAAATAGCAATTAGATCAAGAAGTAAATGACTCAAAACTTTAATGATTCTGAATCTTCCTTGTTTTGTAGCTGAATAATACACTCACATCAGATGTCTGGCCATGTATTATCAACTTGTTCTATATCCTGCATTAATCCCAAATGTGCAAACAGATTGATCTGTGACATGTTTACTTCACTGGGCAATAGCTAATTTAATATATTTGTTCATTATAAAATGCATGTGCAATCATTCTTCAAAGGCAGCATGTCACAATGGAAGACATAAGAGGTTGGAATTTATGACAGTCCTACAAAGATGTCTGATCCAGGTATTTATGATGTGGGTGGGGTGGGGGTGGCATCTTATTGCCAGCACAAATGGTATTGTGCAGTGTGTGCATTTGTCAGTCAACCAGGGAAGGAACTTGGAGGCCAAATTTTCAAGAATATCTCACACTTAGCAACCAATATTGACACAGTTGTACAGATAACAATCTAACTGCTTTAGTCGACAATAATTAATCTGTCTTTTTCCTTATGGAATCAAATCCTGCCACAAGCATGTGGACGCATTATCAAGTTCAGATTCAGTTTGTTGAAATGAGATGGTAGCCAGGAAATGCAATAAGTCTGTTGAAGTAGTATTAAGTGTTTTAATGAAACAAAGAAATGCATGCTAATGTTAACTCTAGAACCAGGGCATCACGCTGCAGACATGCAGCATGATGTCCCACCCAGTTACTTTATCCTGACACCAGGATGACAAGTCCAAGCATTAACCTATTAATGCTGAGTGCCAATCGAGGCAGCTGCTAGTACCATTTTTATAAGTCTTTGGTATGACTCGGTTCAGGTTCAAACCCTCGACCTCTCGCATCCACAGCGGATGCTCTAACCACTAGGCCACTCGATCATTCTGGTACTGACAGTAAGACATCACACACTACACCATAAATATACACCAACTCCCTTGATAACTTCTGGTCCAACTTATAACACAGCTCAGGCATAGATCCCATTTTTTTTCTCCAGAAATACCAAAAGAATTGGACCATATTTGCTCAATTTGAAAAAAATCATGGTCAAAACTGGAAAACGAAACCTTGACATATCATTTGTTATCATAAAAAATGGTGGTCAGTACACAGAAATTTAGAATAAACATTGTGATATCATAAGTAATAAAAAATTTTGCTACATTTTCTTGTAAAATATTTATCACAATACATAATAATATATGATGAAAATATCAATCAATTAAAGTGTCTGTAATACCTACAAGTGATAATACTTTAATAAATAAATACTAATTAAATAAGTGTTATGAAGTGAAAACTCCATCTTCAGTTTTATCTTTAAACTTGGTTTCAGTGTAATCATCATAAATACAGTATGCCCTCTCTTATTCAGAGGTGGAAAGTGTCAATCAACCATCACAACAATGCCCTGTAAGAACCTAACTAAGTACAGTACCAACTGTATTTTGATCTTAGATATGTGGAAGTGCATTGTCACAATCAATTTAAAGATGACAGGCAATTGTATCATGACATTAATCAGTCTTTTGTATCAAACCAATTAAAGGGGTAGTCAAAGGCATGCAAATTCTACCTGCATAAGAACTCATTCACAATCCTGTGTTAAATCAACTCATTTCAACTGACCATTTGAAAACTGTTAAGTACATGTAATCAAAGAATCCAACATTAATTAGCAGTTTTATCATTCTCGTTAGTAAATGTGATCAACTGCTCCAGTGGCCTAAGTGGTTAGAGCATCTGCCTCGGATGCAGAGGTCACGGGTTCAAACCCCAGCTGAGTCATACCAAAGACTTATAAAAAATGGTACTAGCAGCCACATTGTTTGGTGCTCAGCATTAAGAGGTTAGTGTTAAAAGTGGAAAAGCAAGTTAGGAAGTTTATAGTGAACTTAAAAATTCCAGGTGGGGGCCTGGGTGGCTGAGTGGTCTAATATGCTTGCCTTTACTGATCACTGCCATCTCACCTCCGTTCACATGGGTTCGAGTCTCAAGCTCGGCTAATGTGGGTATGTAAGAATACTGCCAGTAGCTTCCACTGGGTCAGTGGTTCTTATTGGGGTTTCCCTTATCACCCTTGGTAAATCACCCCCTCGTTTATGCCACAGTCTTAGTTTTTTATCTCGATGTACATTAATTATCAAGAGGTTATAATAATAATTTTTAAAACCGAGTTTCCAACATTTTCATTTCTCTAAATAAGTATCACCCTTTTTAAAAATAAAAATCATGTTTTATTCAAGATCTACAGTAATACTTTACTGTATCCTCATTTACCTCAGAAAAGTTGTGATATAGTGCACAATATTTTTGCTGGTACATATGTGATGTGTGTTGAAACTACCTTTCAGAGATTGGATATACTGAAAATAAAGGTAATTTATACAGAAAAACCAAGAACATCATTAGAAAGAGTTAATTACTGAGAATTGTTCCCAACATGATTATTCATCAAGTATTTAACCACTTAATCCCCCCCCCACTGATGTCTATCCCAAACTTAATTTTTCAGAGGACCATCCTGCTGCAGCTCATGCCCTTTCTTATGCTGCGGTCTCAGTTTATGGACCCAGTGGTGTGCAAGTTATCAAAGGAGAGGTATATCACGATGGATGCCTTACACTGTAGGAACTGGATTTATCATTGCATTTCCAACAGACAACATTTACTTTGACCCTTCTCTCGCCTCATTTACATATTTTGACATTTATGTTGGGGTGTAGGATCACAATCCACGGCCTGTGAAAAAACATTGATGCAATTTGACCTGGTACTCGCCATTTGCATTGCTACTTATGTGACTACCCAAATCTCCCAAAGTACATGTCCATGAAATCAAAGGTCCAAATAGTCAAGTGATGCCAACAAAACAAACCTATCGAATGTTGTTGTACAGAACAAAAATATTATATGAAAGTCACATAATGCTGGTTGTTGTTGTTGTTGTTGTTGTTGTGGGGCTTAACGCCATTTTTCAGCACACCATAGTCTATACATGGCAGCCAGTATTAATGGTGGAGGAAGAAACCGGGAAATCCGCGGAAAGAACCACCGACCCACGAGACATAATGCTGGTAGAGAAATGAAAGGTCACATAATTTTCAACATATTTATTCCAAGGGCAAACACCAGAAACCTGTTGCTCTTGCAGCAAAGTGGAGGATGCCTCGATCAACAAGCACAGAGCATGTGTCCGTGTTTTAGCTGGTAGCACATGACTGCTGTGTTGACATGAGCTCTCTAACGAGTATCAAGTTAAATTTCATTAACGCTGTCAATGTTAAACTCACAATTTCAGCAAAAATAAATCATCTTCCTATCAATTTCATGCAGGTATGGCTCAATGTAAGGTCTTTTAAGGTTGGTAGGCCTGCTACTAATAGGTTACCCTATGCCACTACTGACTGTGTGGTGTTGGTGAATTCCAACTTTCTGATAGGCAACGGGGTCTGACCCCGCACTCCAATATAAAAGTCAAAATAACTAAACTGAGTGGGAAGGGTCAGAGGAAACTCAGATTTCCAAGTTACACAGGTCACTTCAGTCTCGAGTGGTGCATCAGCATCTGTAGCAATTCCAACGATGGCAAATGAGATTCGCAGTGACATATTGATGTTTTTTTTACAGGAAAAGTGTTCAGTTTTATGGCAAATGAAACTGACAATACTTTTATTAAAAGTATGTCGAATAATATGCTTGTTGAAAATACAGCAGCTCCTCCAGTACTATGAATAAGGTCATAAACTCGATTATTTCATTATGAATGATGACCATATTTTCACTTTAGCTGAATGACTGAGCTCCTCAAAATACCCATATTTTAAAAGTGTACCACTGAAACTTTATTAGCCTGAACTGCCTGGAGAGCTCTGGCTCTTGCTTGCAATGAACCCTTTACCATGAAGTACTTTCTAATACACTGTTTCCATCTCTGGCCTATACACGTTGTTACTAAAACATTCGGCATATGAAGGCACTTTCTGAAACATTAAATGTCTTTAAAGTTTCTTGAAGGAAGTTAACATTTATTCTAAGATATACCTTGTGTGCAATCTGTTTCTCTGGAGTATTCTTAACCAACGTAAATATCTTTTACTAACTAACCTAATTACCCTTTATACATACCATTGGCATTACCCATTTTGATCGGGAACCTTCATATATTATCCTCTGACCAAAAAACAGATCTCACTTTTTTCCCCCGACGTTACTGCCACCAGTACTGTCAGTCTAAAGAAGGCAGAAATCTACTTGTTGGTCTAATCACAGGAGTCTGACATTTTATCAATTAAATATTACAAAAATCTGTGACAAAACAAAATAACTGTATCTGATCTATAAATATACACAGTGATGATCCTTATATATGTATAGTAAAAATATTGTTATTTCATGTCGTCACACATTTTCATTGTATTTTACTGATAAAACATCAAACTCATGTGGTCTAATATTATCCAAACCATCTCATTTTTGTTGTCTTTTATTCTTACTGCTTGTTAATCGTGAACCACTTTTCATACATATATTTATCATATAACCTTTTTGTGCCTCTATTGATAATTTCGACATGATATTATCCCTGGCATACAACTATAGTAAAAGTCACACAGGTCATGTAGGCATGTAGGCATTCAACACCAACTGTTTCAGTATTGGGTGTAATTTTTTAAAATTTTATTCTACATACCTTTAAGTGGCAAGTATTCACTTCATTTGGATTTTTATACAGCTGTATTCCTTATTAAGGTCATTATTTGGATGCCCCGAGAAGTGCATAAAGCAAAATCAATGTTAAAGTACATATACATTTTTGGAGGAAATGAACTTCAAGGTGTGATCCAGAACAAGCCAAACTGAATGCTGCACGCTGTTGTGTCACAATGAAAGCTATGCATGTAGATAAACAAATTCGTACTACACTATAGTGTGACGATTCCACTCTATATGCTCTTTTCTTGACATAAGTTTAGTACATGGCCACCATTGTAAAAGACCATAGAGATCGATAATTTTCGTCTGGAAGTTTCATGTTGACAGTTAAGATGCAGAGCATTCAATAATTTGGATTGAACAGACTTTGGTTAAAGAAAATTAGTTTAAATTTTAAAAGAAAATTTTATGTTTAAGTAAAATGTACATACATGACCCATGTGACTTCTACCATAATCTTACATCGCTATCTGACTCAATCAGGTTTTTATCTAAAGAGGCCTTTGTCTTTGAGAGCGAAGAAAATCCTTCTAGCTTGCTATTCTTATTTTAAAAGTAAATATTTATACCAATAACATGTCGAAATGTATTCCCAAAATTTTCCCCCGATTCATTTTGAGGAATTATATGATAACGAAATTAGACACTTGTAAGGCAAGATGAAGGATGAGACCTGAGTAAACCAAATGTTTTCCCCTACCGGAACCGTGCGTCAAGCCTGTTGTAGCGCGTATGTCGAAATTGTCAATATAATCTATTATACAGTAAAATCAATCTTTCCACCACTACTTGCCCTTAAAACATTTGAAACCACAAGAAGTGTGAGGCAAGAAATAGTTAGGAGAAAATTCCAAAATTCTATGTCGGTTCTCTCTTTATTTTCTTGTTTTCAAATGGCACACTTAACATAGTACCTCTATATCTGCATGCTTAACAGCGGTTCTCTCAAATCCCACCCTAACCCCTAACTGGGTTTTCGGGACAGGTGAACTGTCCCACATCTTTTAATATAATATTTCCAGTCAACTCACTCAACTCTGTAATATTATTCACAAATGCTGTAACTGATCTTACTTGGAATAGGCTGATAAATGAATTCAAAACTCCACAAAAGAATCACATACTCCAGAGGTCGTTTACTTGTAAAGTTTGTACTCCTACTTGTCGTCTGTTGCTGCCTTTGGCCTCGTTTCAGGCATTCGCTAACGCCCGGATGAAAACAGTTTCACCTTTCTGTCGTCACCAGGCGTAATTCCCAGAGGTATTCAAGGGAAAGCTGTTGGTTAG